>PVIY010000760.1:0-165929 GCA_004026745.1 Myrmecophaga tridactyla | reverse complement strand
CTGTTTCCAAAATGGATTAAATGCAAGTGACCAACCTTGAATGGGTGTACATGTACCTCCATGGAAACCACCTAATCAGAAGGCACTACCCACAGCTGGATAGGTTGCATCTCTATGGGAACTGCTTAATCAAAAAGATTCTACCCAACAATATTGAATTAGGGTTGAAACACATGGCTTTTCTGTTATTGTGCACAAAAGTTTCAAGCCAGCACATCCCCCTATTATTTACACCTTGTAATGGTGACATATATTGGTAATAGTTCATGAAAAAATATTATTATATTTATACTATTAACCATAGTAATCATACACCACAGTGTTCACTGTGTTATGCCATCCCCTGTTAGCTCCTCTTACTTTCCTTCCACATGACCCAACATTTCCCTTTTAAACCGCGTTCACAAACATAATTCAGCAGTTAGTTATACTCACAATAATGTGCTATATAATCTCTATCAATTTCCAAGCATTTAAAATCAAACTAATTCAAAATTCTGCAAAAACTACAAATCAGCTGCCAATTCTCTGCCCCCATTTTATGCCCTGAAAATCTGTATTCTGTATTTAATGCTATGAATTTGGTTACTATAAATATTCATATTATTGATATGAGACAAAGTATTTCCTTTCGTGTCTGGCTTATATCACTCAACATATTGTCCTCACGTTTCATACTTGTGGTTATATGCATCTGGATTTTATTTTTTCTTACAGTTGAATAATATTCAATTGTATGCATATACCGCAATTTCATTACACATTTGTTGGCTGATGGATACCTGGGTTGCTTCCATCTTTTGGCAATTTTGAATACTGCCATTATGACCGTTAGTGTGCTGATGTTAGTTTACCTCCCTACTTATAGTTCTTCTGGGTATATACCTAGAAGGAAGATTGCCATATCATATAGAAATTCTATATTTAGCTTCCTGAGGAACCACCAAAACATACTCCAAAGTTGCTGCATCACTTCACACTCCTTCGGCAATGAACCAGTGTTCCTATTTCTCCACGACCTCTCAAACAATTGTATTTTTCTGGGTTTTTTATAGTAGTCATTCTAGTAAATATAAAATGATATCTCACTGGGGTTTTGACTTCAAGTTCACTAATAGCTAAGTGTGTTGACATCCTTTTGTGTGCTTTTTAGCCATTTGTGTTTTCTTTCCAGAAAACTGCCCATTCAAGTCATTTGCCCATTAATAAATTAGGTTGTTTGTATTTTTATTATTGAGTTGTAGGTTTTATTTCTATATTCTGGATATTAAACATTTATTGGATATGTGGTTTCCAAATGTATCCCCCAAGTGAGTACACTGCCATCTTACTCTCTCAACAAAATGCTTAGAAACACTTTTTTGGCATCCAGTTGATCATGATATCCAATTACGATCCTTTTTACTTCTGTGTGTCAGCCTTTATATCCTCCATTTCATTTATGATTTTATTAATTTACATCTTCCTTTTTTTGTCACTCTAGGGCTGTCTCAATTTTATTGATCTCAAATAAATAATTATTCATTTTGTTAATTCTCTATTGTTTTTTATTCTGTTTCATTCATTTCTGCTAAATCTTTATTTCTTTCCTTCTCCTTGCTTTGGGATTCGTTTACTGTTCTTTTTTTGAGTTCTTCCACCTGTGCAGTTAAATCTTTGATTTTAGCTCTTTCTCCCTCATTCTCAGCACTGCCTTTGCTGCCTGCCATATATTTCAATATGTTGTATTCTTGTTTTTATTTGCCTCAAGATATTTACTTATTTATATACAACTTCCTCTTTGTCCCACTAACTAAGAGGGTATTATTTTAACCTCCATATCTTTGTGAATTTGCCAGTTGTCTACCTGTTATTAATTTCCAGCTTCATTCCATTATGATATTGGAAAGTGCTTTGTATAATTCAGTCTTTTAAAATTTCTTGGGACTTATTTTGTGACCTAATGTATAGTCTTTCTCGGGGAATGATCTAGGAGCATTTGAGAGGAATGTATATCCTGCTTTATGGGGGTGCAATAGACTCTATATTTCATTAGGTCTAACTCATTTATCATACAATTCAAGTTGTCTGTTTTCTTACTGATCCACTTTCTATTATGAAAGTGGTGTGTTGAAAATTCCAATTAATATTGTAGAGATGTCTGTTACTCACTTCAGTTTTGCCAGTGCTTTTCACATTTATTTTGGGGCCCTGTGCTTATGGGTATAAATATTTATGATTGTTATTTTTTCTTGGTTGATAGCCCCATTTATTGATATATATTGTCCTTCTTTGTCTCCTATAAGAGATTTGCATTTAATGTCTATTTTAACCAATATTGGTAGAGCTATCCCAGCTCTTTTTCAATTACAGTCTGTGTGGAATATTATTTCCAATCTTTTGCTTTCAACATAATGTATCTTTAGGTCTAAGATGAGCCTCTTATAGACAGCATAAGGTGGATCATATGGTTTTATCCATATGGTCAACCTTTGTTTTTGTCCATTAACAGTCAATATTATTACTTTAAAGGAAGTACTTGCTTTACCCATTTCATCTTTTACATTTATATGTTGTATCTTTTTTTGACTCTCCTTTTATCCTTTTCATTACCCTTATAATTTTCATTTCTGTAGCCTCCTCCAAACCTCTCCCTCCTATCCTTCCCTTTCAGCATGCAGAATTTACTTTAGTATTTCTTGTGGGATAGGTCTTTTTTTCATGAACTCACTCAGTTTCTATTGATTGATCTATGGATATTTTAATCTCTCCCTCATTTTTAAAGGTTAGTTTTGCTTGATAACAGATCTTGCCTGGCAATTTTTCTCTTTCAACACCTTAAATATATCATAGTACTGCCTTCTCACCTCCATGGTTTCTGATAAAAATCTGGTACTTAATATTTTTGCTGTTCTCCTGTATGAATTGCTTTTTTCTTGATACTTTCAGACTTCTCTCTTTGTCTTTTACATTTGACATTTGTTTAGTATTGTCTCTGAGAATGTTTACTAGGGTTTAATCTGTTACATGGATATGAATATTTTATCTTTCATATGAACTGGGTAATTTTTGGCAATTATTTCCTGAATAAACTTTTCACCTTATTTTCATTTTCTTCTCATTCTGGGACACTCATGACACTTATGCTTGTGCAGTTTATACTATCATTCAATTCCTTGATATGCTTGTGCAGTTTATACCATCATTCAATTCCTTGAGGCTCTGCTCAATTTTTATCATTCTTTTTTCTATCTGTATAATAATGTATGTCTTTTGTTCTCATTTGCTGATTCTACTTCTACTTATTTAAGTGAGTTATTATATGCCTCTAATGAATTTTTAATCTCTTCTACTGTACATTTAATTCCCATAAGTTCTGTTGTGTTTTTTTTCATATTTTAAATACTTTCATGCTCACCTAGTGTCTTCTTTATATGTCTTATATTTTAGTCATAATGTCTTCATCTACTTGAATTGATTTCAATGTTTTCTATGAACATCTTTGATTAGTTGTTCCAAATCTTGGGTCTTCACCAAGTTTTTAATTTCTTCCTTTGACTAAGCCATATCTTCCTATTCCCTAGTATGCTTTGTTATTTTTGCTGATGTTTAGTCAACCGATTGAGGATTTTGTTCTGGAGGTCAGCTTATTTACCTGAGTAGAGGTTTGTTGCCAACTTTCCTTCATTTAATGCTCTTCTTTGACACTTGGTTCAACTTATTCTAGACCTAAAGAATACCCATGTTTAACTTATCAGATTTTCCAGTGCTGCTTCATTTGATTCTTGTTCTGGTTATTTGGTAAAATTCTGGGCTTGTGCAATTGTTTCACCCAAGGAGAAAATTACCTTCCTGTGGTTCTTACTTTGTGAAGTTTGATTGGTTCTAGTTTAATTCTGATTCTATAATTCCTTGTTTTCAGTTTGTTGGTCTATTTTATTCTGCTATTATTGCCTCTAGCTCCTTTCACCTGTGGGGAAAATTATAGGAAGAAGTCAATCCCAGAAAGGAATTTCCCAAGTCAGTATTTCTCAGTCAGAGCAGGGCCAGAGACTCACATAGGTTACCAGAGCAGTTCCCAAGGTTCCTGGGGAGATTGCCAGGAAAGATGACAAATATGAATTTTTCTGGCTTCCCAGAATATGTCACTGTTCATCAAACTGTTCCCCATAGCCTTTAGATGGCTGTGTGTTTCTTTACACATCCACTAACCCTGCTGGCAGAGGCATTTACTTTCTATGGAGGGCAAAAAGAGTGGTTAAGAATTTTATGACCCAATAATCCAAATTGGCCAGTGTTACACCAAGATCTCTACTTGGTCAGACCCTCCCCTGGTTTTGAGGGTAAGTGATTCTATGTCCTTTTTTTTTATCTTCAGCTGCCAGTTAGGTCAGATCTAAGGTTGATAGACTCAACGGTTTGTGATAAGCATTGGCAGTCATCATGGAGTGACCTCGTTACCATTCTTTACTAAACTTACTTTATCTCTTCATCCCATTTTTTCATGGATCCTTTTTAGTACTCCCCTGCTGTTGGAGCCACAGAAGGATCATTTCAGGCAGTTTCTGCCTATCAACTGTCTCTGTTCTTGGAAGAGGAGAGAGTTCTAGCGTTCCCTATTCTACTCTCTTACCCAGTATTTCCCAAAGAAAGGGGCTTTATCTATATTGTTTACTCCAATATTCCAGTCACTAAGCAAAACTGGCACATATCATTCATCCCATAAGTAACTGCAGTATAACTTCATTGATTTATTAAAAAGCCTTACAAAAGTCTTATGGAGATGCTAATAATTAAGAAATTTAGGAAAAGATAAACATCTCCTTACTTGCACTAGAAATATTGTGATGAGAGGAGTGACCCAGAGAAGGACACTTCAATGAGTGAAACTATGTAGAATTTGTTAACAAAACAATTTAGTTGGTTATCAAAGTTGTTATATCAATTAACAGCATTTTGTGAGTTTAAATTGTGGATTATTCAGAGAAACTTTTTGGGATCTACATTCTCTGTATCTATTCCACTGTACTCTGACATAAAATACTTCTTACACTGAGGTTCTCAAACCCTGGAGCTTTTTATCTACATAGAATTTTGTCATTCAGGGGACCTGGAAGTAGATGGAGAGGACTTGGAGGGGGTGCCTTTATGACATTCAAGCCAGTCTCTGTTGCCAAGTAAAAAGTGCAAGTTGTCCACCTGTTGAAACTTTCTCCTCTCACTGACTTTGTAAAAGCAACATTCTACACATCTCCATTTATAACACAGACTTCACCCCAATTTCCAAGCATGATTTCTTGTCAACCACATTATCTGTCTGAGTGACTGAAACACTATTTAAAGCCATATTGGTTCACCAAATTCCATCATTTGAAAATCATTACAATTAAAACTTTTAAATAGCTGATTAATGTAACATTTCTCTTGTCTTATATTTATATTTTAATTGTTCATGTAAAAGTCACAGGTCTCTAATAATTATTTTCCCTAAAAATAATGACTTATTTATATGATAAATAATTTATCTATAATTAAAAACTATCTCAAAATACATTCAAATTCTACATAATATAGTTGTGTTGGTTGGAAAATAAAATGCACCCCAGAAAAGCCGTGTCTGAATCTTGACTCAATCTTGGGGAGGCCACTGTTTCCTTTATTCCTTATTGAAAATGTCAGGGCAAAAAGTTTTGATTGGATTGTCTTCATGGAGATGTGACACACAGAATTGTAGGAATGGTCATTTGAGTAGATGGAGATGTGACTCCACCCATTCCAAGTGGGTCTTTATCAGTTTATTGAAATCTTTTAGAAGAGGAAACATTTTGGACAGAGTCAGAAATGACAAAAATGACAAAAACTTTACAGCCACCATAACTGACAGAGAAACAAAATGGACAAAGCCAAGGGAAGCCATTGAAGAAGGCTGGAGAGAAGGCTAGCAGAAGTCACCATGTGCCTTTCCAGCTGAGAGAGAAATTCTGATATTATCAGCCTTCTTGAGCCAAAGTATTTTCCTTTGGTTGCCTAAGTTTGGGGAATTTTATACCTTTGCCTTAATTCGGGCATTTTCATGACCTTACAACATTAAAATTGCAACATAAATTCCCTTTTAAAAGGTCACTCCAGTTGTCATATATTGAATTCCAGCAGATTACTGACTAAAACACTGATTAAATGCCTAGTTTCTGCTGGAAGATACAGAGAGGTATTTATAGTATTGTTCTTCCTCATAAAATAATTAAAATCTAGGTAAACTGTAAAGTAATGACTTCCCCTCACACAATCTGAAAACTGAAATTGCACAGAAAAGAAAATATTGCTTCCATGATCTACAGAATAATATAAAATAATGTAACATAAACATAACTTGAATTCTGGAGACAAAATGAGGAAGAATGCAGCAGAATAAATGTTTGAAGAAACATTGGAAAGAGATATTCCAATATTTTAATAGATACTATAGCACAGATAAAAGAAACTCAGAAAACAAAAAGCAATTTGAAAACTCACATAGGGTTATCATATTCAAACAGCAGAAAATCAAAAACAAAGTAAAAGTTCAAATGCAGTTAGATAAAGAAGAAACATACAGATATTCTACAGTGAGAGAATATTACAGCAACTTCTACAGAGAAATCATTCAAAGAGGGCAACAATGGAGTTGGCTGACTGGTAACTTTAATTCAACCCTATTAATAATTCCTGTAAATGTGAATGACCTAAGCACACTAGTTAAAAATACAGATTTTCATATTGGACAAAAATGTAAGCCTCAAATATAATCCATCTATATGAAACCCCCTTTAAATATAAAAATATAGAGAGGGAATATGGAGGACAGGATAACTGACTTCAAACACTCAAAACAACAAATAGCAAAAAAGATGGAAATATTTGAATTGATCTCAGGGAAATGACAAGCAAAACAAAGCATACAAATACAAGAATCATTGGTGTACCAGAAGAAAAGAGGAGTAAAGGACTAGAAAGAGTAATTGAGGTATTATGGGAGAAAAGTTCCTACCCTTATGAAGGACCTAAAAATACAAGTCAAAGAAGCCCAATGAACTCCAAACAGAATAAATCTAAATAGACTTCCCCAAGACACATACTAATCAGTCTGTCAAATGTTGAAGAGAAGCAGAAAATTCTGAAAGCAGCAAGAGAAAAACAATCTACTACATTAAGAGGAAAGCACATAAGACTGAGTTCAGAGTTCAGACTACTCAACAAGCACCATGGAGGTGAGATGGCAGAGGTATGATGTATTTAGGATCCTGAGAGAGAAAGACTTCCAGCTGAGAATTCTGTACCCAGCCAATTGTCCCTCAACAGAGAGAGAGATTAAAGTTTTCACAGACAATCAAGTCCTGAGAGAATTTGTCAATAAGAGAATGACCCTACAAGAAATACTAAAGGGAATTCTGATGGCTGAAAAAAAGACAGGAAAGGGATGTCTGGAGGAGGGCACAGAATTGAAGAGTACCAGTACAGATAACTTGGATAAAAAAAGAAAGGTGGAAAAGAATATATAGATCTGACAAAAAATATATGATGGTGGATTTAAGAAATGCTTTTTCAGTAATAACTTTGACTGTTAATGGACTAAACTTACTAGTTAAAAGATACAGATTGGTAGAATGGATTAAGAAATATATTCCAGCTATATGTTCCTTATAAGAAACTCATCTTAGACACAAGAATGCAAATAGATTGAAAGTGAAAGGATGGAAAAAGTTTTCCATGCAAGTTGTATCCAAAAGAAAGCATGAGTAGGGCGGCTGCCATGGCTCAGCAGGCAGAGCTCCGACCTGCCATGCTGGAGGTCTGGAGTTCGAGCCCTGGTGCCTCCTGCCCATATGCAAATTAAAAAAAAAAAAAAAGCATGAGTAGTTATAATAATATCAGACAAAATAGTTTAAATGTAAAAATATCATAAGAGACAAAAAGGACCCTATATACTAATTAAAGGTCAATTCACCAAGAAGATAAAATAATCATAAATGTTTATGCTCCCAGTCAAGGAGATCCAAAGTAAATGAGACAGACATTGACAAAACTGAAGGGAGCAATAAATGTTTCAACAATAATAGTGGGAGACTTCAATACACCACTCTCCTCTATAGATAGAACAATCAGACAGAAGATCAACAGGGAAATGCAGAAGTTAAGTAACTTGATAAATGAATTAGACCTAATAGATATATATAGGTCATTGCACCCCAAAGCCATTCAAAATAGCAACTAAAAGAAACAAATAATTAGGAAAGAACTTACCTAGGGATGTAAAGGTCTTGTACACAGAAAACCACATAACATTGCTAAAAGAAATTAAAGTAGAGCTATATAAATGGAAAGACATCCCCTGCTCATGGATAGGAAGGCTAAATATAGTTAAGATATCAATTCTCCCCAAATTTATCTAAAGTTCAACACAGTACCAATCAAAATTCCAACAACCTACTTTGAAGACTTGGAAAAGCTAATTACCAAATTCATCTGGAAGGGAAAGAGACCCTGAATACCTAAAAACATCCTTAAAAAAGAAGAACAAAGTGGGAAGATTAACACTTCTTGACTTTAAAACCTATTATAAAGCCACAGTGCTCAAGACAGCATGGTACTGGCACAAAGACAAAAGCATGGACCAATGGAATCAATTTGAGAGTGCAGAAATAGACCACCAAATCTATGGTCAACTGATTTTCGACAAGGCCCCCAAATCCTCTGAACTGCGAGAAAATCATCTTCTCAATAATTGGGCATGGAAAATTGGATATCAATAGCCAAGAGAATGAAAGAGGACCCCTCTCTTACACCCTACACAAAAATTAACTCAAAGTGGATCAAACATCTAAATATAAGAACTAGCACCATAAAGCTTTAGGAAGAAAATGTAGGGAAACCTCTTCAAGACCTAGGAGGTAACTTTTTTTAGGAGGTAATTTCCTGAAGTTTACACCCAAAGCACAAGCACCAAAATAAAAAATAGATAAATAGGAATTCCTCAAAATCAAAAGGACTTTGTAAAAAGTGAAGAGCAGCCAACTCAATGGGAGAAAATATTTAGAAATCACGTATCAGGCAAAGGCTTGACTTCCTGTATATAATAAGAAATCATACAACTCAACAACAAAAGAACAAACGATCCAATTACATTATGGGCTAAAAATATGAATAAGCATTTTTCTGAAAAGCAAATACAGATAGCTCAAAAGCAAATGAAGAGATGCTCTGAAGGCTATAAGGGAAATATAGATCAAGACTACAATAAGATACCACCTTACACCTATAAGAATGGCTGCTATTAAACAAACAGGAAACTATAAATGTTAGATAGGATGTGGAGAAACTGGGACACTTATACCCTGATCATGGGAATGTATAATGGTACAGCCATTATGGAAGATGTTTGGTGGTTCCTTAAGAAACTAAATATTGTCATGCTCTATGGCCCAGAAATAGTACTACTTGTAAATACCCAGAACATCAACAGATTAGTAGATCAACAAAATGTGGTATATACATATGACAGAGTATTATGCAGCAGTAAGACAAAATAACATCCTGAAACACATGACCAGTTGGATGAGCCCTGAGGACATAATGCTGAATGAAATTAGCCAGATGCAAAAGGACAGATACTGTATGGTTCCACTTTTATGACATATAAAAGTATGGTCAGAGGCTTATAATACAGAATACAGGGGACTTAGAGATACGTAGAAGCTAGAGGTGAGTGAACCATTAGTCAATGAGATTGAATTTCAATGTAAGAGAGTAGAGAGGCGTGAAGGTGATTCTCTAGTGGGTCTAAAAGCAATATTACCATTTTGAAGATGAACAAGATTAAAGGGGTTGTATGGACCAACATATTCCACTGACTCACACTAGAAATATGAATGTGTTCTTATAAGATTTACTTCAAAGATATGATTCTTGTATAAAAACTGTTTAAGTCCTGGGTACAGAGGGGAAAATACTATTGCATGCTATGAGCTATATTCAAAAGAAAACCATCGACACTACCACAACAACAGCTGAGGTAAATAATATGGGAGTGGGGGATAAAAGTTAAGAGGAGGTTTAGATTTCCTATTTGGTGAGGGTGTGTTTATTGGTTTTCTGTCTCTTGGGAACAATGAAATTATCTACAATTGAGAATGTTGATGGACTGTGGACTTTGGGCCCTCTATATAATGCCCAATGATTGCAGGTGGCTGAAGGATGCACTGGTGGAGAAGTAGATTGGTGAACAATAGTGTATACTTATGAATGAAGGTTGTGCTGTTACAAAAAGGAACAATATCATGAGGTATAAAATGATGTGAATGAAATGTGGGACATTTGGTGAGAAAAAATGAGCCAGAAACAAACAAAAAAAGGTATGGTCACCTTTTAAAATGCTTGTAAGAAAACAGGGGCCTAGATTATAAGCTTTTAGAACAGATGCATTAAGTCTGGAGTGGTGATTATTACTTCTGGATTTTGAGAGGCTGTTGTATATGTATAAAATCTGATATTTACTCGCCTGCCATGCCCTGGACCCAGGTTCAATTCCTGGTGCTTGCACATGCAAAAAAATAAAGCCCTGATATTTAGATATAAGAAAGAAGCCAAACTGGTTGAGGTTGAAGCAATTCAGAACATAGGGGTAAGGAAGACAGTATCTACATTTTACAACCACACATACTCTTTGAGAACAATGGAAGAAAGTTTTATTTGATCGAGAAATGAAATTTTCTGTAGTGCATAATCTAGTTCAACCTTTCTGTATAGCTTATTTGAGAAAAAAAAACACAGGAAGCACAGAACAAAAAAGAGGTTCTCTAATCCAGTATAGATTATTGTAATGCCTGAAATCATCCTAGAGTATATTAAGCAGATAATCAAAAAGTATTGGCAAAGTTCCCCAAGGGAGGGGAGAAAGACTATGGAACTATTAAACCTTACCATCAGGGAACCCCCTGATACTGTGTCAAACTTTAGGGATACCCAAATCAATAGGCCATGCCCTCAATCATGAGGCTTACTCTTGTGTAGCTTATGTAGGCAGCAGAGAAGTTTAGACTACCTAAGAGTTACTTCCAGAGGACCTCCGTTGTTGTTCAGATGTGGCCTCAGTCTCTCTAAGCCCAACTCTGCAAGTGAAATCATTGCCCTCCCCCCTACATGGGGACATGACATCCAGGGATGAAAGTCTCCCTGGTGATGTGGAAGAGGACTCCCAGGGATGAATCCAGACCTGGCACTGTGGGCTCAACAATTATATCCTGACCAAAAGGAGGAAAAGAAGTGTAATTAATAAAGTATCAGTGGCAGAGAGGGTTCAAATAGAGCTGAGAGGCTTCTCTGGAGGTTGCTCTTATGCAAGCTTCAGGTAGACATTCATTATTACCTATCATAACCTGCCAATCCCTAACCAGGACCATTTCCAGCCAATCCTAAAGAACACCTAGGGCAACATATAGGATTCCACAATGGTTCCAGGCACTAGAGTAACTCCAGAAACCTACATCCTCCAGATGGGTCCCTGGCCCAGATAAGTCCTGAAACCTATCCCAGCCTCTCCAGAACATTGAATAATTCCATCTCCCTACCCATATTAGTGACAGACTTTCCCAATATAAAAAATTTAGAACTGTCATAGCCCAAACAACCTTAAAGAGAGGTATGGAAAGATCAAAGTTGATGGTAGAGTTATACATAGAAGATAGGACTTAACAAATGAATATGAATGCTGAATCACTAAATTGATATCACTTTTAGTCTCTAGTATTTTACAGCAGCTAGAAAAACCTAAAATTGTGAAATTGTAACCCATACCAAAGTCTGAAATATGTTCTACAACTAATTGTGGTGCTATACTTTGAAATTTATAGCTTTTTTGTATATATGTCATTGTTCAGAAAAAAAGAAGGAAAAAAGTTGATTGTGATGATAAAAAAGTATTTAAGCCTCTAGCCTCCTATATTCTGGAGCAGCTAGAAGGAAAAATATGAAAGGATCATATGGTAGTCCATGACAAACTCTGGGATCTACCATGTAACCACTTGAAGAATGCTTTGAAAACCATTGTTTTTTATTTGATTGCTTGTATATATGTTATACTATGAATAAGAAAAGTTAAAAAAAACACTCAGTGCAGTACTAAACAATGAACACTATGGTCAACTGTGGACTATAATACAAGGCATTAATAATAGGATGATACATGAAAACTCCGAATTTTATGAATTTTATGCATGATACTTGTGTAAAACCACATTTCCTTAACTAAAAAAGTAATTAAAATATAAAGTAAGTAAATCAAACAAGTAACAAATCAATAGATTGATAATATCAAAAATAAAATAAAATAAAGTGGAATAACAAATTGTATAAAAACAAAGATGGGATTACTTTTGGAAATCTAAATAGCAAAAACTTAAATGAGCATGAAAACCAAAGAGTTTCTTTGAAAAGACAAATACTATTGGCCAACCACTATTAAAACTGAGTAAGAAATAAAGAGAGGAGTGAAAACTCTATAGCATGAGAGATGAAGTATTAAAGGCCTGATCACAGATATAGAAGAGATAAGTTGATTTTAAGAGATGAGCCCAATCACTTCTCCTAGCCACTGAGATTGCCCTAGGAAATTTTAACTTTGCTAAATGCCTTACATATAAAGAGTCCTTTGTTTCAAGTTCCTCAAAATTAAATCTATTTAATTTAATGAATGAATTTGCATTTCTACCAAAATTGATCATTTCAAACCTGCACTAAAACTAACAGAGCTTGAACAATGAAATGTAGTGATTTTATTACATGTTCATACAGTTCTAAGTGGCAATTCTTTTCCCTAGAGCCCCAATTGTACTGAAATGCCCTGGGCCTTTCTTTGAAAGGAAAATCAATGAATCATAATTTTTTACCCAAATGATAATGGTCCAAGTCTGCCATCTATTTAATTGCCAAAAACAAAGCCCCATCAAAGTGTTTCTTGATTCTTTCTAGGAATCTTCAAAGGGGTGCCTTAAATGTCCAGCCTGTGACAGCAGCTGTCACCATGTGGCATTGGCTTTGCTTTTTCTCTACTGCCTGTTTTTCTTTTCACCACGCAGTTTCTTGGATAAGAAACTGTCAGTACCCAGCACAAGAACTCCAAACTTCCTGTTGTACCTACCACCCAGGTTTCAATCACTGAGGATGACTATTAAAATATAAAATAATAAACATTGATGACAGTATGGAGAAATAGGAACCCTGATATGTTTTTGGTGGGAATGTGGAATTGTACATTGCTCTGGTAATGCTTGATGTCTTCTCAAAAAGTAAGTATAGAATTACCATATGAAACACCATAATATAGATAGATACCATATTCTAGCAATTTGCCAAAATAATTAAGAACAGGAATCTGAACAGATATTTGAACACTGATGGTAACAGTGACATTTTCACAACTGCCAAAAAGCAAAAGATAACCACGCAACTCTGAGCAGAGTATTTGATAAAGAAAATGGCCACATGCAATGGAATATTATTCTGCCATAAGAAAGAATGGAGAAGTTCAGACACATGCTACACACAGATGAACCTTTAAGATGTCATGTTAAGTGAAATAAGGCAGAAATAGAAGTGCAAATTTTCAATAATGTCACCTATATGAAATAATTAGAATATGAAATTATTTCTTAGGGTCAGAAATTGGAATGCAGTTTAACATGGACAGATGTGGGAGAGGGGAATGAAGAGTTAATTCTTAATTTATATAGTTTCTCTGTGAAGTAATGGAAAAATTTTGATAATTGATGACTGTGATGGTAGTGTAAAAATGTGAATGCATTTATCACCATGAATTGTACACTTGAATGTGGTTAACATGATTAAATTTAAATTAGTGTTACCAAAATAGAAATATATAACATAAGAGTGCTACACAAGGTTTGGAGACATGAACCTTAATGTAAATTATGACGTATGATATAATTATAATAATAAGATTTCATCAGTTGTGGTAAAGGTACCATACTAAAGAAAAATATTAATTATGAGAAAAACTCCATGTGGGCAGTATATTTTATATCAAAAGGGGAAGAATACAGTTAAATTGATCCACAGTTAGAGATGGCCTTACATTTCAAATAACACGCAAGGAAGTTAACAATTTTGGCCATATCTTGTTGGTAGTAATGGGCAGGGACTTCTTGGCTTGACTGAAAAGAAAGTAAAAGCTGAATTGAAAATAGATCATATATAATTCAGATAACCTAGGAATTGAAAATCCCTTAACTGAAGCTGAATTGGAATAATTGCTAAAGTGAGAGAAACATGGTGGGAGAAAATGATAAGAACAGAGTTTGTGATTAGGATGGAATGTCTTCTATTTTGCATTTCAGATTTCCTGGGTGATAATACATTTCCCTTTAGGCCATGAGCATATCTTTTTCCTTTACCTGGTCATACTCATTAGTTCTCTCAAAAGGAGAACTAATATCCTGCTTCTAATTATGTTTGACTAATAACACTTAAATTTAATTGTTGTTATTTGACTGTGATTTGGGATTTTGTGTAGATTACAGAATTAGTAAGAAAAATTATGTTCTAGATATACCACAAATCTGACAAGGATTTTTTAATATCAATTGTCATTTCACTTAGTTCTCACCTTACTTTCAGGAAATAAGGTAATTCTTCTTAATTCTGAAACACATTATTGCAGTACAAATTTTGTATTCTAGTTATACTTTAAAATCCAGCCAATTCTAACCCCATCAGGAATTGTTAACACTTTTCCCAGATTGTATTCCACACAAAAGTGATATAACTGTAAACAGAGGTCCTATCTCCACATCCTTCTGGTCTTCAGGCCTTGCTATAACTTCAGGTTTCATGTTAGCATCTCTGAAATATTTTTTACTTCCATGGTTTAAAGGTTATTTGGGATAAATCAATATTACCAGCAACGAAAAGCCAAAGAGGATGTAAAGTTAAAATTTGGTCTCGAGTTAAATCTTAGTAATGGAAATTAGATCTCATTTGGGTAAGTTCTTTAAAACTTTCCTTACTGAGATTCCCTATAACATCTGCTATTTGAACTAGGTGAAATGGAAATGAAACTAAACAACCCTGCTCAAGAAATTCAGTGATATTTGCTCCAGTACAATCAGCACCCCCAGTAGGGGTGATAAGGTCTCCTTGATAATGATTAATGGACAAGTTTGGCATTAAGATACCTACTTGCATTTTTCCACACTGAGTCATGGAGGAATTATCAGGTTCTGATGAGCAAGTGCATTGCCTTGGTGCTTAAAATTATAGTAAGTGGGTACAAAGACTATGAAGAAGCCCTCTGAACCAGGACCAAATAAAAATCACAAGAAATATGTGAATTGACAGCATGAATGTGGCCTCTGACATGAATGACCAAAAGCAAGGTTTATCCTGCAGTGAAAGGAACACTGTGGCATGGGAAGGTCTGGGAGAAAACCTTATTCAGTCATATAGCTTTCATTTGACAATAGATAATTTATTTTCAACTTCCACATTGGTAAAATGTGAATAATTATGCAAATGTTTTAAGAAAAACAATTGTCCAGGATATGGGCAATAAACACAGGATAGCAATATTTACACAGGGTAAATCTACAGCATTCTCAATCAAACAAAGAGAGAGATACAATGACATTTATTATTCTGTTAACACATTTAATATTGCTCTTATATAAATTCCCAAAGTCAAAATACATTAATATAATAAATGATTATTGTGATAGTGATAAAAATGTAGTGATAATTTTAGCTGATGGAATTCTCTATATAAATAACAGAATAAGATGTTTAATTATTAAGATAGTTCAGCTTTTGTTGAATAAATGAACAAATCTCAATACTGGTTTTGAGCTGTTAGACAATTAGAAATATTAACTGGGACAGGCATTCATTATCCATGTTTAATACATCAAAGAATACAATTAAAACTTAGCTGGAAATACTATATATATGACACCACAAAATTTTGTTAAATAGTTTAAAATGCATGAATAAGTAGGGAGATACTATACATCCCATGATTTAGAGCAAATTCCAATGAAAGTTCATTATTTTAAAGACATAATTATCATACAAGTGATCCTAATGCATTACACATTTTTTTGGCAACTGAGGATGGATGAACTTCAAACTTTATGGTTAGGCCAGACATGTAATATCCATAATATGCAATGGACTCCTTAAAGTACAGACCTGGGAAGACAAAGCATATAAACAGAAAGTCATCAAAGACCATATGAGACATTGAGAAAAGATGAGATGAAACTACAAATCAGCACTGAAAAATAATGTAACTATCAAGTTTATAGAGATATGTAGTTAAAATAATGATAATTTATGGTTATATATTATATTTTAATTCTTAGATTTGCTAAAAATACCAAAATAAGTTGATTTTCTAAATGCAGAAACTTCACAATGAAAATGACACTCTCATTGACTAAAGTGGTGGGAGATATTTGCAGAACATCAAGTTCTTATGAAATATACAATAAATATTTTCTGCAACACAATAATTAGATCATGGTAATATAAAAAGCATATGTAATCTCACTTTTCATCAATGTCAAATAAATTGACATGCATCTGCACTGTGGAATTTTATGCATACATGTAACAAATATGTAGTCTGATATGTGGCACTGACATACATATTGTTCATCTAATACTTATGAATGAAAATTAAATTTAGAGATACTATAAATATTATCTCTTTATTGTGTGCCTTGTGGTCATGTGTGTATCTATGGGTGCACATTTATTAAGATGCTATAGTAGACCTATTAACTTTGTCCCCCTAATTAATTCAGGTCACAGAAGTGATGAAGCTAAGACATCTACTAACATAAACATATATGTATGAAATAGAAGAAAAGAAATCTGCCAACAGAAACACACCCACGCATACAAATAGATCAGCAGACATATCCCCAAAATATTTCTCTTCAACAATTACCTAACTATATCACTGATCCCTCAATACATATAAGAGAAAACTAAAGTTTTTAAGTCATTGGATTCTAGGTGTACAATATTCTTGTGGAAAGTTAGTCCCTTTCGTCACAGCCTGGAAATTGATGAGGGGTTCACCCCAACCAGGGAAAGAAGAGATTCTAAGAAATTGGTCACATGTTTATTAAACAAATATTGATTTTATCCTGGATATATGACAGATTATGCAGGAGAATGGTGAAATGTTCAAATGTATCTAATTCACATGAAGATTACTAACAATCTCCAATGTGTTGATCTGTATTTGATATAGAGTGTTTTGACAACAAAGAGAATAGAATAGCTATGACTTTAAACATTCAAATAGATGATTCCTGATGTAGTTACCAGCAGTTTAGATGTCTTTTAGAAAATTATTTATTTATTTTTCATTGTGGTAAATTATAACACAAAATCTTTTGAATCCTTTTAGATGGACAACTCCTTGGCATTATGTGCATGGCAATATTATGTAACTTTCATTACTGTCTATTTCTGACTATTTTCATCACCTCAAGCAAAACTCATAGCCATTTGGCAATAACTTTCCATTTCCAAATCACTTCACCTCTCATAACCAATTTTCTCTGTTTTTTCTCTATGAATTTGCTTTTTATAAGTATTTTACATGAGATATCATACATTATTCACCCTTTTGTGTCTAGCTTATTTCACTGAACACAATGTATTCAAGGTTTATTCATTCTGTAGCATGCACTAAGTTTTGGTTTTACTTTTCTACTTCATCCAGGTAAATTGCAGTGCATGTTGATATATCATGTATATAAGATGAAATGGGCCAAAATATCTTATAGTTATACCATGACCCTAATAATGCCTATTCAAAGATATTATTAATTTCCAATTTCTATAGCTTCTTAGCACATAATATGCCATGTTTTTATAAATTACTCTGAATGGTAAAGAAATATCCCAAGAATTCACTGGAGAATTATGGAAAGTATCCAGATATGTTTTGCAAATTCAAATTTATGGTGAAAATTTTCTTATACAAGGAGATACCAAATACAACTTTAGAATAAGCAGACAGAGGTAAAGGATTACTGTATTTATGACAAGCTCCCAGGACTACAAAGTGAGCTCCCATCACAGAAATGAGAATTTCACAGGGAGAAGGCATTGTACTCAGATACCTCTAAGTAGGGAAATTCCAAAGGTAATAAGTGCATGCCCAGGACAAGTCATATGCACAGAATAGCCTGGAGAGGAACCTGCACTTATGCTGCAGGTTGCTTCTCTTTTTAGGAGGGCTGAGACCTGAAAGAAATAATCAGCCAACACTTTGGAATTTGCAGATTGTGAAAGATATTCTTTGTGTTAGTTTGTTTTTGTTAGACCTTCTTCCTCAAGAAAATCACTGTCCTATCACTAGTGGGATATAAACTTAAGGACAGAGGGCTCAGGGACTAAGTTCCAAAATTACACTTTAAAATATTATAATATATGTGTTCAATAAAATATTACAATAAATATAGAGAAACATTTTTATGGTGGCCCAAGCAAAGGGAGAAATTAAAACACTGCAATCAATTAGGAAGATTAAAGTTTGGACATATCAATCCAAGATTAAAAATAACAAATTAGATATTCTTTTTTGGGGGGGGTGCATGGTATGGGAATTAAACTTGTGTCTCCTGCATGAAAGGTTAGCATTCTACCACTGAACCACCAATGCACCCAAATTAGGTATTCTTAAAAAGCTAATGGAAAGCATGCAGAAAAAAATAAAAGATATTATGAAAGTGATATATAAACAAAATGAGATATCATAAAAGAGATTAAAATGTTTAAAAGAAACAAAACCGCACTGAAGACCAAAATAACTCAAATTTAAAAATCATCTCAAGGGATTCAATAATAGACTGGCATGGCAAAATTAACAATCAGTTAATACAAATATTAAATTGTAATGGGTCAGGCTAAGAAACAGATAGTAAAAACATGAAAATACACAAAGCCAAGAAACCTGTGGGACACCATCAAATACATCAATATACACTTTGTGGCAGTCCCAGAAGGAGGAGAAAAAGTGAAGGATCAAAAGGAGTCCTGGTTATTGGAGTCCTTTTTAAGCACAGGGAATGTCATACACAGAGAGAAACCATTGGGAACAGCCAGAACCCCAAAATCTACAGAATCTACAGGAGAAATGTGAAGATGTTGTAATGTACATTATCAATCAGGAGTCACATATCTTGTCAGCCAGTCAGAAGATACATGCCATGGGGGGAAGCAAGCATTCTGGCTTCTGTGACTGTGAGCAAATTCATTCTATTTGTTAAGGTAACCCATTTTAGGCAGTTATTTCAGTATCCAGAAAACAAATACAATGTCTATTATATGCAAAGTGATTTACAGATTGAACAATATGCCAAGCAAATTCCAACAGTTTTCTTTGCAGAAATATATTCATTTTGATGGGTGAAGGACCACAAAGCCAAAATTCACATAAAAAAAATGAACAAAGTCGAAGGACTCATAATTCCTGGTTTTAAAACTTAATTCATAGCTATAGTGACCAGTGATCAAACAAGTATAGTAGTGGCACAGGGAGAGGCAAAGATGAATGGATTCCAACTGAAAGTTCACAAGTAAACCCTTGCATCTATGGTCAATTATTTTTTGACAAGGGTTACTAGTTCAATAATTGAGAAGAAATACAAACCATTTTTTTAAATGGGCAAGAAACCAGAATAGACATTTCTACAAAGAGGATAAACAAATTGGTTAGAAACAATTTGTGGGCTGAATAGATGCTAAGCATCATTAAAAGTTGGAACATTTTCATTGTTAGTGGGCATAGAAAATGGTGCAACTACTATGGAGAATGTCTGTCATTATGGAAGTTCCTCAGAAAATGAAAGATAGAATGACTATATTACCTGGCAATCCTACACCTAGGTATTACCAAAGTAATGAAAGCAGGATCTCAAACAGAAATTTGTACAACAGTGTTGATATTACCATTATTGGAAATTGACAAAAAAAGGAAGCAACTCAAGTTTATAAACACATGAATGGATAAATAAATTGTGGTGTATACATGAAATGGAATATTATTTGGCCATAAAACATGAATTTTTGACAACCTCAATGAACTTTTTCGATATCATGTAGAGAGTAATAAGCCAGACATAAAGCCAAATATTTCATGATCTCACTAAAATGAGATAACTAGAATAAGCAAATACTTAGAGTCATAAATAAGAATACAGTTTACCAGTAGCTGAAATGGGAGTTGGGAACAGGAAATCTATGCCTAATTAGTATAGTGTTTCTGTTTAGGGTGATGGAAAAGTTTTGGGAGTTGATGACTGTGATGGTAGCACAACATTGTAAATGTATTTAACGCCATTAGTTGTACACTTTAAAGTGACTAAAATGTTTAAATTTAAGTTGCATATGTGTTATTAGAATAGACCAATACAGCACAAAGACTGAATCTTAATGTAAATTATGATTAATGACATAATTTTTATAGTAATGTTTCATCCATTGTAACAAAGGTACCACAATAAGACAAATGTTAATAATAGGAGAAACCATTGGTTTTTAACACTAGCATATTTTGTCAAGTCCACTAAAAAAAACTGCATCTAATGTGAATCCACATTTTTGTCACTGAATCAATTTTTATGAAGCATATTATTTGGACATAAAATCACGGTGAATTAGTGTTCAAGTACTTTATAGAAAATGATGGATGAAATATAGATATTTAAATATTTCATAAACATAGATCATACACTCACTAATTCAAAATTTTTCAAAGCACTGTCCCTTGTCCAAAATACTGGGATTGAAAAGACCAAAAAAAAAGGCATATAGGAGCTCACAGCATAGTGAGAAGTGATGTTAATATATAACATTCAAAAGGGTTAAGGCTGTGATGGCACAACATGATGTTGCTATGGGTAACTCAAGAAGAAGCTTGTTTATAAATTTGTGAAATATCCAAAGAGAAGCAATACTGAGGGAATATTTGAAGGATGTAGAAGGGTACCTGCAATGGAAAATAAGAACACAGCAAATCTGTTCAAGAACAAAGCCATGATATGATGGTTTCAGATAAATCAATATATCATCTGGGCTCAGCACAACCTGTGGGGAAGAATGGGCTATTTTATGGTGAAATTTCTACAGTGGATGAATCAATAAAGTGTTTACAGGTCAGGCCACAAGGTCTGGAATTTCTCTTGGAGTAGATGGAAGTTACATAGATGTGAAAGGCCATGGATATTGATATATAATGATTGCTTTGCAATTTTTAAATGATTATATTACTCAGTGATCATAATTATAGCAACTTGTAAAGAAATAAAGCTTAATGAATTTACAAAGAAAGAATTTATAAGTAATGACAAACAGGAAAGATAGATTATCCCTGCAAAAATTGAATTTTCTATGGCATTTACAGAAGTTGAAAGGAAAACTTTAGCTTCATTAAACACATTCTGTGTAGGCCTTCAGGATGGTTCTATCCACCACGAACCATTCTATAACACATTTATCTCTCCATTCATTCTAAAATGACTCCATTAACTCATTCAAGCAGATTTCTGTTGACCTAGTTATCAGTGATTTGTGCTGCCAAATACTTAAACAGAACACATTTAGCATCATATGGAAAAAATTAATGTGAATGGAAAAATTTGAATTAATCAATAATGAATTAAACTGTAATCAATTCCAGCATATTAGAAGATTATTATGAAATCCAAACCAAGAAATTGTTAGAAAGTGTCAATGAGATTCACTATTTGTCAAAAGAAAGTGTATTTTTCAAAAGAGATGTATTTAGTTGTTGAAACTGAAGAATGCAATATATCAGAAGTGAAATGGCTTTTAAAAAGGGAAATTATTAAGTTTCAAGTTTACAATGTCCAAACTTGACATTGAGGCATCCAAAAAATGGTACCTTGACTCCAAAAAGGACCAATGGTGTCTGGGGTTCTTTGTCAGCTGGGAAGGCACCTGGCATGCACTATCTTTCTCACCTGGCTTCTCATTTCAAAATATCTTCACCAAGAGCATCTTCAAAGCTCTCTTCTCTTTGTCAACTCTGAAACTTTTTCCAAAACATCTCCCTCTTAAAGCACTCTAGTAAGCAACCCCATCTTGAATGGATGGATACACGTCTCCATGGTAACCACCTAATTAAAAGGTCACACTCACAATTAGGTGGGTCACATCTCCATGCAAACAACTTAATAAAAAAGATTGCACCAGCAATATTGGATCAGGATGAAAGGATATCACATTTCTGGGTGTACACAGCAGATTCAATCTGGCGCATTCCACATTCTGAACCCCAGTAAGGCATGTTCTTTCTATATATAAAATAGATTCATTGCTTTAAAATATCACAAAGCCATAAAGCATTTCAGTAACAATACAAATAAACTACAAAATCAAAACCAGTACAAAATCTCATCAAAATCAGTTACAGGAATGGCCTATCCTAAGGTAAAAATGCAATGGCTGTCGACCTGTAAACTCAGAATAAATTATGTACTGCCAACGTACAAAGGAGGGGCAGTGATAGCATATATATTCCCATTTCCTTATTGGAAGGAAAACAGGATCAAAGGTCACAAAAATGTTCTGAGAACCTGAAAGGCAAACTCCATTAGATTTCAAAGTCTGATAGTCATTTATCCTCAGGGCTTTGGAAAGCAGCAGTCCCACCATTTCCCAGAGTTCACACAGAAGACTTGCTCTCTCCAAATGCTGCAGTGAAAGTTGCAAAACTGGGCATATTTGGGGAATGATTTTTTGTTTAGCTGTACCCTTTCCAAACATTGATGCAGCACCTTGGCTCTCTGTCATCTCCAGGGCACATGCTCAACCCCTTCAGAACAATAGCATGATCCCCAGGATCCCCCAATCCCAGATTTATGTGCTCTACCCTCCAAAGCCTGTGGCAGGGAAACCCTTCCTAAGCAATGAAGCAGAAGGCCTGCCATCTGCTCCCAGGGAAAACCCACCCTTTCCACATGTATGGGTGAGTCTGCTCTCCTGACCCAAGCTTTCCTAACTCCAGACTTCAGCTTCCATGGTTCTGCCTCTGAAGTCATTTTTTTTTTCAGTTTGTCCCTTCTCTGATCCTCTTTGTTCAGACTGGCAGTAGTTCTGATTATACATACACCACAACACTCTGATTGGTTTTCTATGTAGTATACAGGGATCATAAACATCAGATGATAGGACTTTCCACAAATCCTTTCAGGATAACTCCATCTCCAATCCTGGCTTTTTCTGAAATGGCTGACTGGTTACATGCTTCATTAAATCCTTACTTGGGGCACCAAGATTGTGGTCTACATTTTCTGGAAGCCCAGAATTTTTTTCAGAAATTTCCTTTCATTGGAACATTTTCTTGGCCTTAGAACTATAAACCAGCAATTTATTAAACTCCCCCCTCCATTTTTTTGGCATGGGCAGGCACTGGAAATTGAACCTGGGTCTCTGGCATGGCAGGTGAGAACTCTGCCTGCTGAGCCACCATGGCCTGCCCTAAATTCCCTTTTTACAAATTCATTCCATTTCTGATATATTGCATTCCAGCAGCTAGCAAACTAGAACAGGCAGGTCACAACTTTATGGAAACAACTTAATAATATTAAAGATCCCAGCCAGCAATATTAAATCAAGATTAAAGGACATGACTTTTCTGGGGTACAATACAGTTTCAAACTGGCACAATAGACTTTGCTTCTTTTTGAGACCACCATCAGCTGGAAAGATATCTGTTTCTTCTGAGCATGATCCAAAGCCTTTGTGGTTTTAGACAACTGTATGAACATGATGTGATTATTACTTTTAAATTATCACTCAAAATTACCAATGATCAATTGTAAAGAATGGAAGCAAGAAAACCAATTAGAAAGCAAATGCATAAACACTGGAAAGAAATGTTGGTGGCTTAGGAGAGAAAAATATTTATAATGGATATGTAGACAATCATTTAAAATTGTAATATATTTTGTGGTAGAGTTCAAAGGACTGTAAATGGGGATTGAGATTCAGAAAATATTAAGATTAAGATTTATGCTTAGGTAGTGAGCTATGCCTTTGGGAGGATAATGGCACTTTTATTAACATAGAGAATACTAAGGAACAGGTTGTAGATGGATATTTCTTTTTTTTTGTAAGTCAGGTGTTCATTTATTAAATACAAGTTTTGAACAAACACCCCCAGGCCAGTTTGACAAGAATCAACTTTCCTGGAATGTTTCAAAATACAGTTATTTTATTTCAATCAATCTTTCTGTTGTTTTGTGTTTCATTTTCTTTGTTTCTGTGTTCTTTTGTTACTTAGCAGTTAGAGCATGTGTGTTATTTCTCACATGACATCAACAGTGTTGCATCAGTCTCTGGCTTGTAAAGGCATCCAGTAGACTTATGCTCTATGCAATAGCTACTTAGCAAGTGGTGTGTCTTGGCCAGGTGAAATTTTAGCTATTACTCATTTTAGTAGAGGTGTCATTAGCCAATTGAATATATTTGTATCTTAAGTCAAAAAGGATCAGGACTGGAGACATATTTGTGAGGCATTGGAATATAGATATTTAAAAATATTTAAAGTTGTCCATAGTTTAGAACCAATAAAGATTGTTTTAAGCAATAGGAATTAATGGAGGTATAGAGGTGCTGCCAGTGAGCTTGGGGGTCATAGAGCAAAAGTGCTCCAAACAGCAAGAAGAAACAGTGCTTCAAGAATGAATGCCCAGTAACAGTGACAAATACTGATTGTTTTAATTTGCAAAATTTGCTGAAATGCAATACACCAGAAATGAATTGGCTTTTACAATGTGAATTTATTAACTTTAAAGCTTACAGTTTTCTTGATATGATCATGAAAATGTCCAAATCAAGGCATCAACAGGTGATGCTTTCTCTCCAAATACCAGATAAGGGAGATCTTGGGCTCCTTTGGCATATAGAAAAACATATGGCTGGCATCTGGTGGTTTTATCTTCTGTATTTCAGTGCCAATAGCTTCTGGCTTCAGTGGATTCCTCCTTGAGTATCTGTTTCTTTCAGATTCATATAAGGGACCCCAGTAAGTTCACTCAGAGACACCTGTGGCATGGCTCAACTAAAATACTCAATGAAAATGTCCCACCTACAATTAGGTATACACTCAAAGGAATTGATTAGCTTTAAGAACATGATCTTTTCTGAGGTCCATAAATCATCATACTGATGCAAGAAGAAATCAGAGCAGGTTTCTGACATGGTAGAATTCAGTAGAGTTTTACAGCAAGGTGGTCAACTGGCATGGTAGAAGGAGCAAATAGGAAATGAAGTAATGAAAATATCAACTTTGGATAATACTTTTGAGAATTCTTTATAAGAACTTAGGCAGATAGACAATAAATAGAAATGCCAAAAGTCACAGAGTTATTTTGTTATAAGACATGTGAAATAAAGGATTGTTAGGAATAGTTGAATGGAGAGAAGGCATGTATGCCATAAAAGGGTATTCCAGGAGCCACATCCTTGAGAAAGTGAGAAGTTATGGTAACTAGATTGTGAGAGTCATTGTAACTTTCCACCCCTGAATATACATGTTTTTTAATCAATGATATTGATTTTGTCTTGTCTAACTTCCAATGGTATATAAATTGCATGAGTCAATAATAGTTTAAATATTTTTGAGGTGTGGGATCATATCATCATGTTTTTGTTGTTTGCTTGACAGGAATGAACATTATTTTAAAAAATATATCTATTTACTATCCTCATATTCCAAAAGAAAAGTAGACATTTAACAAATAGGTGAATTTGCAGTGATATAATGGGATAATTAAGATGAGCACTTCTAAAAATTGTGAGTTTGTGAATTAGTGTTAATGGGACACTGGTTTATATTATCTCAGCATGTGAACCCAAAGGATCCACCTACTCAAGGTGACAAATCTTTTTTTATTTTCTTTGTGGATATTAGAAGAATCCTCAAACACAGTCTAGTTACACTACTTAGTAGATACTTATATCACCACCTTTAATATTCAAATTAATTTTCAGCTTTCCTAGATAATCAGACATTTCCATAAGAATGGCGTAACCACAAGGAAACTTACCTACCTTATTAAATAATCCATATACAAATATTCTTTTTTATTTGTACTATAAATACTGTCTTTCTATAATTATCATTCACTGGTCTTAGTTCTAACTCACTTGACTCTATTTCTTATAAGAATTTTCAAATATTATAAGGAAAAATCTTATTCTGAGAAATTTTTAAATTTCCCCATTTAAGGGCCACTGGATGATTTTACTTTAACAACTGAATTTCCTTTTCTTGTTGTATGGAACATCCTGTTTCCAGGACAGTGAGTTGTAATTTATTATGTAATGTAAAAATAATGAAGTAAATACCCAAACAGGAACAAATTATCATTTCCAACTCCACTTTGCTAACAAAAGTGATATAAAAAGTAGCCTGAATGACATATGTTATTGGTTTCCTTATTACCATTGAATAGAAATGCTATCTGTATAAGTTAATATAGATGAATATAGTAAGAACATTTGTGGGATGACTTCTATATATTTCAGTTTTGAGTCAAAGAGGAAGTATTTGGTTACAAGGAAAGAAGAGTGAGGGGAATGAGTCAATAAACCAAAGAGGAAAATGTGCATTTATATAAGAATCTCATGAAAGAAACTAATAAATTTTATCCTAAGACTGGGTATTGATGAAAGTAAATGTAGTTATGATAGAAACTCTCCTTAATTAAAGTCAAAGGGAAAGTCATGAAAGCAGCAAGAGAAAAGATATTTATTACATACAAAGGAAGCTATATAAATCTGTTTTAAACTACTCAATTGGCAACATGGAGGTGAGAAGGCAGTGGTATGATATGTTTAAAATTCTGAATGAGAGGGATTTCCAGCTGAGAATTCTTTACCCTGCCAAGTTGTCCTGAAAGGTTGAGGGAGATATTAAAATCTTCACTGATAAACAATGGCTTCAAGAAATTTCCAACAGGAGATCTTCCCTACAAGAAATATTAGAGAGAGTTTTGTTGAATGAAAAAAAGACTACAAAGGAGGTCTGGTGGAGAGTAGAGAATTAAAGAGAATTAGTAAGGGTAAAATAAAGAATAAAAAGTGAGAGAGGGAAAGAAATATGTAGATTTAATAAATAAAACTATAGGATAAGATGCTAGACTCAAGAATTGCTTTTGCAGTAGTAAATTTAAATGCTAATGGATTAAAGTCACTGATTAAAGGACAGACTGACTGAATGGATTAAATGATATGATCTACCAGCATGTTGCTCATAAGAAACTTGTCTTAAACATATGAATACAAACAGATTGAAAGTGTAAGGATGAAATTACATGTTCTGTGTAAATTGTAACAAAAAAAAACAGAAGTAGCTGTAGGAACAGTAAATAAAATATATTTTAATCGTTACATCATGAGATAAGATTTCCATGTATTGCCTCTGCTTCATTGGCATCTTACCCTAACACACCCTCTTATGTTCTCAAAGAGTGTTCTTTATGACCACCTGACTGAAGAGAAGAAATGTGGAAATGTGGGACAGTTTCATGGGTAGGTTTGCATGAGTTGTTGATGGGAATAAAAAGTGTAGAACTGTGCCATGAAATCTGCTCAAGGGTGGAACTGGAAGAGTCATGAAAGGAAATTCTCTGAATAAACAGAACTTTGTAGTGCCCTGGATCCTTGATTTCTGTGTATAGAGGAATGGTCTGAGACATGGCCAGTGGTAGCTGCTTACACAGTTGTTCAAAGCCCTGGAATGCAAAGATTGGAAATGCCCAAACAAGCATATCTAGGAAAAAATTGTACACAGATTCATGACAAGGCAAAATGCAGCCCATCTGTATAAACATTGAAAATTCATGAAGATATTCCTTTTCTTTCCCTTCATACATTTTTTCTGCTGGCACCAGTACTTTAACTGGAAATCTGGTTTACTATAAGGGGATCCCAGATAATAGAGCTTTGATTAAAAAATATGAAATGTTGATAAAAGGGCAGCATGATCTCATGATCATAGAATCTATCAGATCTATCCCAAATCAGATGGTAACAATTGACTTAATGGAGTGAGGGACTAACTTATTAGTCAAAGGTCAGCGATGATGTGGAGTGCTGTTCTTCATAAATAACCCTATGTTTGTACCAAGTCATCATCTGATTTATTTTTATTTATCCAAGATAGCTAGAATAAGGAAATCTTGGTACCAAGAGGAAGAAGTAAGACTGTCTTCTCACACCATATTTCCAGTGATTGACCTGTGGAATTGTGTTTCTTGCTCCTATAGTTTTCAGCTTCTGTAGCTGTGGTTCCTGTTTCCTGCTTCTGGGGATTATGATTAAGGGTTTCAGTGAATCTGAAACTATGCTGCCTGGTCATTTTGGATTTCATGTGCTGATGGAACAATAGAAATAGAAGACAGAAATAACATTGGTCCAGTTGAAATCTTGGCATTGTGAGGGAAACTAATATGTATGGGTGTTTGAGGAAGAGGATGAAAATCAATGAGAGCCCTAGGATCTGATACTGCAGCATCAGAAGGTAGGTAACATTTCTCTTTAACATCTCAAGTTCAGTCTTCCATAATTATTGTGACTGGGAATACTCTGGAAGATAAGGTTGCTGTTTAGGTTTTGTGGAGGGAAAGAGCAGGTCTGAGCTGTGTAAAGCAGATTTTTTTCAGAGATACTATAACTCATGAATTCTAAACCTTTCCTGGAAAACCAGCCATTGTTCAGTGAATGGTTCTCCATAGGCTTACTTCACATCACCCTAAAGATATTTCACATTGAGTGTTCAATGCTCACTTTTCACTATTTGCCGCTGGGCTTCTATTTTACTCCCTCTGATTGTGGGATTTTAACCAATATGTGCAAAAGGACAGATTGAAAATAAAGGCAGGGTGCTAAATTCCTTGCAGTAAAGTTCAATTTGCAAAAAGTGGGACCATAATTCTTACCCTATGGATCAATGGGGGAATTCTTTAGAGGCATTCAGCTTGTTCCACAGAAATTCCCCTATGAGATAAACCCACAGCAGTGACCTGGAAAATTTTTACCCATATTGGCTATTCTTTCCCTATTTTACTCTGCCCAATATCTCCCTTTTGCTCCCTGGGATTATACCCTAAATAAGCAACTTGTATATTTGTGCTTGAATCAGGACCTGTTTTAGGGATAAATCCACACACAACTGACAACTTAATGAAAATTATTACTTCATTGTATATTCTCTTTAAAATAATTAGCATTTAAATCCTGGATTGTAACCAATGCAGGAGTGATGTGCTCTTGTCCACGTATCTTTCCTATTACTGACCTATAGAATTGTGAGCTGACCTAAAGTTTACAAAAGCATTACTAATAGAATAAAAAGACATTTTAAATTTAACTATTTTCTACTTGGCCTTTTCCAATATGAGAGCTCTTATGCACAGATCAATGATCATCACTCTGTTTCAACTCCAACTGAATGACTTAATGATGCTTTGTGTCTGTGCAAATCAGTATCATCTCAGGCACTGTGCCTAATAGTCCTTGACATGTCTGGGTATCCCTTTCAGCAGAGCACAGTCATGTAAGTAAATGGCTTAGATCCTTTAGGGGAAGGTCTAAGTGATGACCACAGTATATAACTAGTCACAGTACTGAAGGATCCTTAGTCATAGGGATGTAACTAGTTCTTCAAGCAAGGTGTTCTGAACCTAAGCACTGCTTTATGTTTGTGAAAATAGTAAGAGATCATGACTTTCTATGGTGTCTGCAACTTTAATCTCTACCTCTTCCATTTGTCCTTCTGTGGTTTTAAATATTAGGCAGTAGACTTATTAGTTTCTTGCATATTTTGCCACTAGGATTTTAAACAGTATTTGTCATATCCACATTTGCCTATGAATCAAGTCTCATTCTCTATTTATTTAACCTTGATGGCTGTCAAGGTGGTTAAAGTCTACTAGATTCTAGGTGTCAAATGATGCCATCTGGATTCTTCAGAGACCCAGAATTCGATGGTTATTAAAGAAAGCAGCTGTGATTGTACCTCTCCTAAGATCAGTCCTAGTCTACAGAGGAAGACAGCACTGCACTTCCTAGTGCCACTTTAATCAATGCATTCCAATAGTCTTGGTGAATTATGTATAATTCCCCAGAATATAGTCATTTAATGAGAGTCTGGCCTCCATAATATATCTACTGCCCAAATCACAGGATCATCTTCCAGAAAAATTCAGTAAATTCCACCTCACTGACTTTGGCGTCATGTTTTCTAAGCTTTCCAAGAGCCATCTAGATGCTGGTTTGACATTTGTCCTTAGCTTAGTGTTAAATCTCATATACTGAGAAAATATTTATTAAATACTATATTCTGCTTAAAAATTTTTGCTGATACAGTCTTATATCCAGATATCCTTGAGAAAACACCTCAGATTCATCGCAAGGATGCTCTCCTGCTTTTTGCTGTTATATGCTGGCTAATTCTTACAGAATGATGGGGTGATCTCTTCCTTCCCTTATTAGCATTTCCTCAGCCATATTATTCTGGGACTTAACCCTTGTGTGTGACTCAGCAGCAAAGAGAGGATATGGTTTAGATAGTTATCTGTTGATAGTCAGGAAAAAGCCCTCTGCATCTTTCTCCACTATTGTGGAAGTGCTAGGTATTACGAGGGAAATGTGGGCCACCTCTGCAAGTTTTGAGAATCTGGGAAATTCCATGGAGCCAACACACCCAGGGTCATCCATTTTGATGTTGGCATTCTGTATTTCATTTTCTGGGATTTTTTTCTTTTCCTAGTAAGATCCTAACTTTAACAACACATCTAACTCTACTGAGCATGCAGACTTAGCTGGAACTCTGTAACTTTATAAACTGGACTGCTGTTTAACTATTCTGTTCTTCCACTATAGAGTATAAAGGCCTCTTGGTGAGCTTCCAATGAGATCTCTGGTTTTTACATGTATTCAGTAATGTGTACCAGCAATATTCAGTCTCTCATTATCTTTCTTCAGGGTATCAATACAATTTAGCAGTAACTTTCTAAATATGATGTCTTCCTTTGTAAACATTAGTCCCTGCCATATAATTCAAATATCTAATTATTATGTACAATTGTGTTTTCTATTGAAACATTTGTATGGGTCACCATGAGTAAAATCTTTAGCAATTAGGCTGCTGCCATCTGTGGTCTATCCATGTACCTACTGCCAGTTAGCATGTTGTCCTTTTCACCTACCTGGTGAGTATGCCTGCCCCAGATCTGCAGAGGTTATAATTCTATTTTCTTGGAGATAGCACTTGTTTTAATACAAGTCCTCTGAGAAGCAGACAAGATGAGATGATACATGCAAGAGATTTATTGGGGGGTTGGACTCTAATAAAGGAAAAAAGAGAACATATCCAGAAGAGACAAGGAGACTTTGATACAGGTTTAACCCAAGTTAATGAGAAAGAGGGGAGGATAGACAGAGTTTCAGACTGCAGTGAGGTATTCAGAATGTTTTGGCCAGAAGATGAGGATTCCAGAGACAAATTCACATTTCAGAGGAGTCTTAGGTCTCATAAAATAGTTCTGTGGACAAATAGCATCCCTCTCATATGCAGTCATTATATTAGAGTACCTGGATAAAGTGTGGTCTCTGAGGAATGCAGTGATTGACTCAGAAATGAGGCCAGGCTTTATTTACACTGCTTGTTGTAAAAGTTATGAGTGGTGCATCTGCATTGCCACCATATTCTCCACATATACATCTGGTTCAGAGCTCACCAACCATTGCAGAAGAGTCAGATGGTGGAATTGAAGCAACAGCTCTACACATATAAAATTGTCATACAATAACTGACATACAGAAACACCACTTCGTATCAATTGTCCTGTGTCATCGTTACCCCATTCTTAACTTATCTTGATTATTGTACCCATTAATAGTGGACCAAGGCTACTACCAGATTCTTGCTGGATGCCCAAGTAGTCAGTAACTACAAAGAAATTTGGTTTTCTACTTTTTAACCTTTAATGACCACATATATATGTATTTTGTTTTCTGTATCTGACAATGTCAACATGTGCATTCCTTGAGGATCTGAATTTGCTTGTTTATGCCAACTCTAATCATAAAGAGTAATTTTTTCATGTTTAGTGATCTAAAATTATGAGGCTATGGTTCAGTATGGCCTCAATTGAGTATTCACGGGGATTTTCTACAGAGATTTTGTTCCTACTTATGTTTATGCCAATTACCAGGGGATGCTACCAACTTGAAATCACTTCAACCCACTGTTTTCAGGCTTTGTTTTAGCCTATTTTACCTTGTAAACATGGATGGCATTATAAAAATTATCTTCCTTTTCTTACTCAAAAAAAACTCATGGAAATAGGGTATACTAGCAGTGTTCTATTGAGTTATTTATAATGGCTAAATAATGTTCCTTGTTATGGAAATAATTTTTCTTTTCATGGGCTTTCAATTTATTCCAAATTTTCTTGGCTATAATCATTACAACAATATACTGCCATTTGAGGACAGATTTAATAGAGTTAAACTGCTGCCTCAGACTGCACATTGTTTGTGCTCTTTTTTTCTCCTTCTAAATTAAACTGGAACAGTCATTTATTTGTTCATCTGAAGAGCATTTTTTTGCTACTTTTATGTCCAAGATAGTTTTGTTGGTGCATTCTATGAAATTTCCTTTTATGAAATTTAAATCACCATATTCTTATGCAATAATGCTGTGTTCTTTATTATTTCCACCACCAACATGTAGATCATATTTTCAAACCATCTACCAACATTAGGTATCCTTTCACCTGTATTAGTGATAAGTTACAATGCACTAACAAACCACCCTTCAAATCTCAGTGTCTCAAACAACAAATATGTAGTTTTCCTCATGGGACATCATCGTACTCTGTAAGATGTAAGATGTGTTCAAAATATTTTTACCACAGGACCCAGACTGACTTATAACCACCTAACTTATTATTGCCAGTCATTGTGGCAAAGGGCTTCATATCAGTCTTCAAACCTGAACAGGGCCAAGATGCTGCCAGATACAGATACTGTAGCTCTATTTTCAGTCTCTGTTTATTAATCACTCACACTTTGTCTTTTGTCTTGATTTATATTTGTATGCTAGTTACAATGCTTTCTACTGAAATTAGGTAATTTCCCCCTTTGACTGGAAATTTATTTACTGATTGTTCTGAAATCACATTCTGGTTATTTGAGGCCCAAGTGAAAAAGAGTGGGTCACCATTCATACAGATGAGAAATTCCAGAAAACTCCCAGATTGGGCTCATGAACTCAATACACACGAACATTGTGTGATGTTGCCAAATAAATAAATACCTGTGATTTAGATGACCACAGCTGGAGTTAGAGGTAAATAGAGTGCTTCTGATTGTTAAATTAGATCTATGCAGACATAGAAAGGAACTAGTTTCCAAAGTAAATGATGCTGTGATCCTCAAAGAAGAGCACTAGGATAGCATGCAGAGCAGGAAAAAAGGAAAAATTATCTATGATAACACCAGATGTCTTATGCAAATAGTTCATGCTGTATATTGAAATTAGTGGTCAAATTGACCTGCCTAGTTTTTCAACATAATAGCATGAGCATTATGCTATCTAGCTAAGTAATATTCATTCCTTAATAATCACAATCTATTTAAGAATTACTTACTAGTCTTTTAGTTTTCCTTTTTAATTTGACTATTAAATATTGATACTATTGTATGCTGAGATTAACAATATTTTTTAAAATGTTTCCATTGTATTTTTTTTCCAATACAAAAATTCATGAATGAATACTTATTAGCTGAAATAATGTGTTTTAATGTGATATTTCTCAAGTCATGATATTTTATTAATCTTTTGCAAAGTAATTTTTACATGCTCTTTTCAAAATAAATCTACTGGAGAGAAAGAAACAATTGAAAATACATCCTATCAGCTCCCAGACTTTTAAACTCAGACTAAATCCACTTAAAGAAAGGTAAAAAAGAACAAAGGTAACAGATATTTTAAAAATCATTTCTGACTGTAGTATATGAACATTAATTTTACTTAATAAAACTTGTTATATTTGTGTAGACCACAAACCATATGATCTCAAATCATATTAGAAGACAGATATTTAGAGAGAAAGAAGAGAAAAATCATAGGTATTTACTGATTTATCAAACATAACACAATATCCATTACATGTTGTGGAATACAAACATTAGGAGTTTTACTTTTAGAAGAGACACCTTCCCAATATATTCCTCAATGCCCCAAAACATCCTTGTTTCTCAGGCTATAAATAAAAGGGTTCACTGTAGTGGTAATGATTGAAAAGAACACTGATACAGCCTTGTTCTGATTGGGGCTATGTGAGGAACCAGGAGTCATATAAGTGAAGATGACTGGGCCATAAAAGAGGCCCACAGACATCAGGTGGGAGGGTCAAGTGACCAGAGCTTTGTTTCTCCCCTTGGGGGAATTTATGTGGAAAACAGTGAATAAGATTATGGTGTAGGAGAAAAAATGATGATAAGGGGTATAAGGAGTAGCACAATGCCCATAACAAGTATAGTCAACTTATACATAGAAACATCCCCACAGGAGAATCTCAAGATAGCCATGACTTCACAGAAGAAGCGTTCTATCTCCTTGTGGCCACACTTAGGTGAGTGCATGGTCTATAATCTGCACTAGAGCATCTAGGGCACCCCCAGCCCAGGACCATATGACAATCATCTGGCAGACTCTCTGGCTCATGATGACTGGGTATCTCAGTGGATGGCAGATGGTCACATAGGAATCCCAGGCCATGAGAGTCAGGAGAATGCACTCAGCTCCTCCCAGCATCAGAAAGAGAAACATCTGCATCCCACAGACTGCATTTGAGATATTTCTCTTCCCTGAGCAGAAGTCATTGGCCATTTTGGGGACAGTGGAGGAGATGAGGAGCAGGTCAATTAGGGAAAGCTGGCTGAGAAGGAAGTAAATGTGTGTGTGGAGCCTGGAATCCACAAGGATGAGGAGAATCGGTGTGGAATTCCCTGTGAGGGCAGCAACATAGATGACAATGATCATCCCAATGAGGGTGTCGGCATGCCCCATGCCAGGGAACAGTCCAAGGAGAATAAAATCCACTCCTCTTGTCTCATTCTTTCCCATCTTCAATTAAATTCAACTGCTTCAACTGAAAGGTAGTAGGGGAAAATTCACCAATAATGAACTATAGCTTCCTTCATTATTAAAATTTCTTCATATATGTTTCTCTACAGAAATATCCCTTCTGTGCTTTATTAAGAATTCTCAAATTTAGTGATGTATCAGTAAATTCAAGTCTTCTTGTCAGGGTGAAAACTACAGAGGGCATACAAGATGGAAGTTTATTTACTGTAAACTATTTAGTAACCTTACCTGGTTTGTTATATGTATACCAAAACACTTCATGCACTCAAAATGATTGTTCTAAACCCATTCTGGATTGCTGATTGCACTTTAACACAAACCAATTTTTTTGTCTTTGCCCTGAAATCAAAGGTGCCTTACAGTCCTGTTTTCTATGCAGTTGGGTGTGACCACATTATTTTATACCATAGAAAGCACTGTAAGTGGATGTGTGTATTCCCTCCTGTAACTAGCAAGCTTGGGGGACAAGTGCTGAACATGGAGGGCCCTCATTGTGAAAGGACTGTAGGTGCCTGGCTCACGGACAAGGAAACTACTCTCATTTGATTGTTATTTGTGTAAGAATTAAATTTTGTTTACATGGGTTTGGCCACTAATTTTTTTAAATATAGCAACTAATCTGATCCTAATACGCAATGTATTTGGTAGAACATTTTTACCCTGAAAATATGTGCATGTGTGTGTGTGAGTAGCTGTGTATATTATGTTAGCTTAACATCTACTTTGAGTTCAGTTGTTATCACAATTTGCCACCTTTATCCCATATTCAACATCACTGAAATAGACTTTACCTCCCATATTAACCATTAATTTGCCTCCCACATTCTAAACTTTGTTGGTGTCCCTGGAGTTGAAGTGTCTGGCCACTTTTCTACAGTCTTCACTGGCTTGAAATCCTCATCTATGGTGTTTCTGTTGAATACTGAACTAGACTGATCCCTGAGCAATGTCTTCTATATCTGCTCATGCAGTGAGTGCTACTCAAACTCACATTCTTCAATGTGGAGAACATTCATCCATATTCAGGTATGTGAGTGATCAAGTTGGCCCTGTGGCTTCACCAACAGGTTCTTGGTCCTGATTTATACACACAGATATCAACATGACCTGTAGCCTGCACCCTCGATGAGAAAGGGGAGTATTATGAATCAGAAAGGAACATGGGTTGCTAGCATAATTAGAATTCAATATATTAATTGAACAATATTAATTTAGTTGCTATTCTGTTCAAAATAAAATATATTTACCATACCTATTTTTATATTTTAACCATATCCATTGTCTTTCTTAACTTACAATGTATTTCTCTGTTCTTTTATATATTCTTGTAAAAATAGAATACTATGAATATACAGCATAACACCAATAAAAAGATGAAGAAAAAGTTCTGAAAACAGATAGTGGTGATAGTTGCACAACATTATAAATATGCTTAATACTATTGAATTGTACACTCTAAAACTGTCAAAATGGAAAATTTTGTGTTATGCACATACTACTATAATAAAAAACATAAAATACTAAGGATAGACCATACAGATTGCCGTTGCTTTTGTGTTAGATATCATTTGTAGTGTTTTTGAAAATACGTGTAAACATATTGAAAAAGTTATTACTTAAACAGATACTTCCTTAAACTTCCTATTCACATGCAATCAAAAAAGCACCTAAACATTTTCAAATGGCAAATGAGAATTTAAGAATTTTTAATATAATTTTTTAAATATTATCTAACATTACAAGATGATAATACTGTTTCTACTGGGGGGCCTATTATTTACTACACTGAGATGGGGATACTTAAGTGAATTACTAATGCTTTTCCTTCATCAGTATGTTTTTCTGAAGTTAGAATTAAATTATTTTTATTAATTGACCTTCCACATTACTATGGGGTTTTAAGAGGTGTTTGTTTCTTGCAGAAAAGCTATGAGGATATGGGTCAAGGGGGTTCTAATATGTGAAAATGTGGTATTTGTTACAGAAGTCTACTAGGGGGGCTCTAGATTTCTGCAAATGTCTGAATATGTTTATTCTTGTTTTTGAGGTTGGTGATACCTAATGAGATTGACTGTGTGTTTAGCAGAGAGGAAAGAGCCTTATTTCCAGAAAGAAGATTAGGAGATCTTCTTTCACCACAACACATTTCCTCTACTCAGCATCTCAGGTGATTGGTGATCTTAATTGGCTGTTGATGCTAAAATCGTTCTCTTGCAGGCTTTGGGATCTTCCTCAAATAATTCAAATTGAAAATGATTCCCTATTTTCTCAGTGATAGTGTTTATAAAGCACCCTATCTAATACCTTTCAAAATAAAGTCAAAGCTCCCTCACTCTACTATGCTTCCTTCTTCTTGCATTTAGAAAATATTGGAATTCAAAACATGGATTTTTTTGTAAAAGGGCCTCACAAATGTTAATAATGTGGTGATTTTTCATTATTAGTTTTGTAATGATGCAAGATAACATCGTTCAATTTTAAACACATTATTTCAACCATATAACCTTGCAAGATATAAGATCTTCATAGATCAATGAGCAGTATGGGTTTATAAGATAGATTACTGTGTTTATCCCTGAACACAGCACAGAATTTAAGAGTGATTTTTCCTTACTCCAAATAGAAATAAAGTTGTAACAATCTCATTCCCATTTCAAAATATGAGAAAAACAATACATAAGAAAAGCATTGTAAATTTCACCTGTCTCATATTTTTAGTTAATTTTCACTATATGGAGGAAAACACATTAACTTACATTTGTTCCTTTCAGTTGATGAGGTTATCTGAATAATGTGCAATATATCCTAGTTCTTCAGATGATGCAGCATCACATACTCACATTCCCTATAAATAATGCAATGTTTATTGAAGATAAATTTCAAAATGTCAAAAATGCTGTCTGTCTAGTAGGCCTAAGTGGCATGTTCTGTTTCAGTGAACTCAGTGAATTAATTTTCCCAGGCTCAATATAACCTTTTGAAGATACCTGGCTGTGATCATCCAAAATGAAAAATCATTGCAATAGTTAAATTAGATGTGGGAATTTATGGGCAATATCCTTTGGGATCTCTGACAGGACACTGACCTATGGAAAAGATTTGTCTCTCAACATCAATTAAATAGATCTACTAGAGAATTCTTTTTAATTAAAGTGTCCTAAGAAAAAAGATAAGAAAATGCACCATTTCATCAGTAGGTGAAGTAAGGCTTGCCTACTTTAAAAATAATGCTTTGCTCTTTTATATGTTTTATTTTATTCAGTGAGCTTATACCCTTACTCTTCAATAGCTCTGAATATATTCTATCCTGTGTTTTTTTCTCTGAGATTTATTACAATGAGCTGAAGTGATAAGGTACTTCATATCAGACTATGAAATTAAGGGATTATCATTTATTTTTCCCTCCTTCTTTAAAATCTTGAATTTTGAAACAGCAGATAATAATGACCATACTTTCATTGTTGTTCCGTTTCTGTCCAGTAGAAGCTAATGCTCTCCTGCCCCAAGAAGGAAATTTCCTTATCTGGCCTCAACAGGTCTTAATGATTTGCCTCCTTGTGTCTCCCCTTATCTATCATAGAGCAAACTTGACTTAATCCATTCATCTTTATATAGAAATATGTAATCCTATGACTCCATTTTACTCATATTCATACCTTTAAGTTCCAAACATTTTAGCAGCCAAAATTCAATTTCCCTTCTTTCACTATGACTTTCTAAATGTCTATCATTGATTTGTACATGTTTTACCTTGTACAAAGGTTGGTCTGATTTTATGTATTTTTCTTCTGTTAGACTGGTTGTTCATTTCAGAACTTCAATGTGTAGCAAAGAACATGATGGTATTTTTTAATGAAATAATAAATGAATAATAATCTTCATTTAAAATAAAGTTATTTCACCAGGACAATCATAACACAGTATTTATAACTCAACTTACACTTTCTTTCTTCTGATATTTACTATTATATACACAAATTTAACACAGAATCTTTCATTTCCCTCACTTGTTTCTCTCTGTCTTCCGCCCTTGAGTTATCCTGTTTGCTTAGTCTAAAGTCTTTGTATGCTTTTTGATCCTGCTGTTCTCTTACTCACAGCCAATCCATTTGTTAGACTGGCCTTCTCTGTTATTAATATTCCAATTCTCATTTCCATTTTCTTTGCCTTTATCTTTCTTTTATGGGCCACATTTTTTTGTTAACAGTTCTCTTTTGTTTACTTGTCAGTTATCTTTGGAATTCAGCACAGAATTGTGCTATTTTGTTCAACCTGATAGTCTTTCTCTTTTAATAAGGGAATTGATTATATTTACAATTATCTTCACATTTATGCTCTCTTACTTCTTTATTTTTATTACTTTGTGCTGCAACATTGATGCTTCCTTTGATTCCTGTGTTTTATATGCGACTTTTTGACTTATTATTCTTCTTCCCTTTATATGAGAACTCTTCTATTAGTTGTGTTTTATTTTGCGTTATATGCTTAATCTATTTTTCAATATTTCAAATAGATAAGTGAAATTTTAACACATTCTGTGAAATATGATACATTTAAACTATTGATACTCTCACTTTTCATTTTGTACCTTTTCATTGGCACATGAGGATTTTATCTCAAATTATTTACAAATTATTAAGTAAAATATAATTATGCAAAATAATTTTAAGGATTACCTTGCCTTTAATTAAAATTATTATAATTATCTAGACTTTGTTCTATCTGTACCTGTTCTGAATTTCTCTATTATTGCTTTTGAGTCATAGTGTCCATAGCTGAGTTAGGTTTTCCATTCCCATTCTATGAGGGGTATATGCTGATATCACCCCACAATTTTAGATATTTGGACGTAACTTTCTGTTGCTTGTGACATATATTTATCATCATGGATTTTAGGAGAATTGTTCTCAACTTTTTCTCATAAACACTCCATCAAAATTGTTCCATTTCCTTTTTATTGTTGTGAAAAATCTATGGCTGTACTATTTTATTTTTATTTGTAGGTGATTTCATCTCTCGAGACCATTTCAGGAATGCTTACCATTTCAATTTGATAATCTCATCATGCTATGTCCTGTTATTACTGCACTTAAGTTATTTTACATACTGAGCACCCCATTTGAAAACATTATCAACTATTGTAATTATTAACTGGACTGTGAAAGATATTGAAGGATTAACCCTAGCAAGATCTCAGCCCCTAATTATTCTTCCCTATCCCTTCTGGTAAATCCTACATTAGCCAAGATTCTTTACAATGGAGTTATTTATAGAAAATTTATTCATGTTTGTTCACCTACCATTCATAAAGGGCAGGTTTTATATCTTAGCTCTCTATTAAATATGCAAAATATTCTTCTAAATGCTTTTTTTGCAGATCTTTTGATCATTTTTAATTGTGCTGTTCCTTAATGTTGAAATTTAAGGTTCAGTGTCTATTTTGATAAACATCCTTTCTCAGATATGTGTTTTGTGGTATTTCTGAAAGTCTATAACCTTTTTTTTTCATTTTATTAACAGGAATTTCTTCAAAGCAGGAGGATTTCCTTTTATTAAATTTCTTATCATTTTTTTCTTTCACGGATCATGAATGGACAGGTTCTACCATCAAATTGAAATTCTTTTAGATGTTCTCTATGTTTTCTTCTAGAAGTTTTGTGTTCTGCATGCTATATTTATGTCTATGATCTATTTTGCATTAATTTTTGTGAAAAGTGTAGTGTCCTACCTAGTCTAGATTCATTTTTGTTGCTCATGAACATCCAGTTTTCCAGCTGAAAATACTATCCTTTCTTCATTCAATATCTTTATATTCGTTGTCAAAGATCATTTCACTATATTTGTGAGTCTATTTTTGCGTATTCTATTCTGCTTTACTGGCCTTGTATATACATTTCTCTTGATTTCTGTAACTCTGTTAAGCTTTGTACTATAGTAGTCTGAATCCTCCACACTTTTTCTTCTTCTTTAGTAGTCTGTCTTTAGACTTTTTTTTTAACCATAGTTAGAATTGGTCTGTCAGCATCTGCAAAATAGGTTTCTGAAGGTTTAATTGAGATTGCATTGACTTTAGAGATAAATATGGAAAAAATGACCTTTTTCTATCAATGTGTTTGTATGTGGTCCTGAAATCAATCTAAATTCGACCAAGCTACTTGCATCAACACTGACATTTGGACAATTTAATTAATAGTATTTTATCTCTGGGTCCAAATTCAAACCAAATTCGCTGTCACCACTAACATCACCCTCACAGACCACATGCCTTATCTGAACCGACATTTGCAGCCACCACCTACCACCCACACAATTCATCCAGAAGCCACAGCTGGTCCTGAATGATGAGCTAACCATCTCCCCTCCCCTTTGACTTCTAGCCCCTTTCCCTTTACATGTGTGTTTGCTTTAAACTCACCAATCTTTGACTCTTATGGGAAATCTACCTGCTTGCACATCTGGACTACAATAAAGACACAAGCTTGTAATTTCCTCTTGTTTCTGTGCTGCTTGCCAGCTGTGTTCAGCCATCTGCACTGTTCAGGCTTTCTGCCAACTACCTAATGTATATCCCTCTCTTGGAACAGTAATAAATTAGTTTCTCATACATTAATGTCTCAGTCTTCCTTTGTGTCATATCTGACCTCAACTTGGACACAAATTTAGAAGTCCAACTAAATCAATGAGACAGTCTGTTAATATTCCTCATAATCTTTTCCAAAAGGATTTATACCAGGGTCATGGTGCATTCCAGCAGAGAACATGATATATTTTTAGATTGCTGGACACTGGCTTTGAACCAAACTTAATTCCTAGTGGTATAAAATATGACTGTGGTTCACATATCAGCACAGAGACTTAAGAGGTTGTGTAATCAATAGGATTTTAGCTCAGTCCACCTCAAAGTGAGTCCCCAATCCCATTCTGTGACTATCTCCCAAATTCATAAGACATACTTAGAATAGACTTATGCAGCTACTGGCAGAATACCCACATTGGTTTCCTGACCTGAGGAGACAGGGCTATTATGGCAGTAAAGGCCAAGTGTGATCTGCGTGCTGCCTTCACCTAGAAAAATAGTAAACCCAAAGTAACATTGCATTCCTGGTAAGAGTGCTGTGATTGCGATACCTCCAAGAAATTTTAGGATGCACATGTGGTGATTTCCACTACATTCCCATTCAAATCTTATTAAGCCTGTGAAGAAAAGAGATGGCTCATGGTGGAAGACAGTGGATAATTATAAATTTTACCAGCTAGTATCTCCCAGTGTGGTATCAATTCTTGGCCAAGTTAACATACCATTTTTCCTTGGCATACAGCTATTTTTCTGTAAAAGCTTTCATCTTAATATCTTTTAATAAAGACAGTATGCTTTCAGTTGTCAAGGCCAACAATAAAGATTATTTGTCCTTACTCAAGGCTTTACTGACTTTTGAGCCCTATGTCATCATCTAGTCCACAGAATTTTTATTGATTTTCCCTTTCACAAGACATTTTTCCATTACACTGATGACATTAGGCTGATAGTCCTAGTCATCCAGAAGGAGAAACTGTTCTAAACTTATTGATAAGGCATCTGTATATCAGAATTTAGGAGATAAAAAAAAATAAGGGCTTTCTACCTCAGTGAAATTTCTAGATGTCCTTTATGGGGCCTGTATTACGTAGGTTCTCTAGAGAAACAGAACCAGCAGGAGATATCCATAGACAGAAAATTTATTAAAGTGTCTCACAAAACCATGGGAATGCAGAGCCCAGAGTCTGTAGGGCAGGCCACAAGGTGGCAGCTGATGAAGGTCCTCAACAAACTCTCAGGTGAGGTTGGCTGGGTGACCATGGGAATGTAGGGGCCCAAGGTCTGTAGGACAGGCTGTGAAGCTGGCAACTCCAATGAAGGACCTAGACAAACTCCACAGGAGAGGCTCACTTGTTGAAGCAGGAAGAGAGACTGACTCTTCTGAATCCTCCTTAAAAGCCTTCCAGTGATTAGATTAAGTATCATTCATTGTAGCGGACACTCCCCTTAGCTGATTACAAATGCAATCAGCTGTGGATGCAGCCAATATAATCATGATTTAAGTTCAAGAAATATCAGAAGGCCAACACTTGCATGACAGACAAATAGTCACCACCACCTGGCGAACTTGACACGTTAACCTGACCATGAAAGCCCACCCCTTGCCAACTTGGCAGCTATACACATCACCTTAAGCCGTACTTAAACTCACCTAACAATACTCAACTGCCCGTGTACAACTGGAAATGCATTAAATCTTCCCAGAATATAGTGCAAGTACTTGAGTAAAATTCATTCTTAAACTTGTTTCTTGCAATTTAAATACTATAACATGAATTAAACAACATTACAGTCCTCATTTCTGTAACTGATCATGTGGTCATAGTTCATATTTATTGCTACCTTCTTCCACTACTCATTCAATGTTCCCTTTACTTTCAGGAAGCACTTCAGCTGGCTGTGGTTCTTTGCTGGGTGGGGTGACCCAAACCTTCATTCCTGAAGTTTGAGAGCCATTGGTAGTCCTACCTGGATTGGGTTGTTGCAGCTTTCCATTGATTTTAATCACAGGGCGTGGTAGTACTAAAAGACACCCTAGGGGATTTCTTATATTCCAAGAAAACTCTACTTTACTTCCATTGTGTAGTTGCAGTCCTATTTCTTCTGATAGTCAGGGTCAGTCACCCCAGCCAGTAAAGTAATCCCCTTCTTGGCTTGTTGATCCAGGGGCAAGAGTAGCCCAAAGTGACCAAGTGGCAGTTTTAGATTCCAGTTCAATGGAATCATTGTTGTTTCTCCTGGTGGAATCACTCCCCCTTCTGGAACTAAAACCTGTAGGCCAGCAGAGCTCAAGGTCACAGGGACAGGAAGCAAAAATTTTCCTAATGGCAGTGGTTCCACTCACTATTACCTCTACTTTTTCTGGGGAAACAGCTAGTGGATTTCTGGGTGCATGCAAGATAGCTGAATTATGTTAAGTGAAAATAATGAGAGTGTTATTTTGTTTATTTATGATAAAGTATGGTTTAAGGATGTATGCATTGGTGCTTAGTTGAAAAGTTGTGGACTCTGATGGTTAATTTCATGTGTCAACTTGACTAGGTTATGGTGTCCAGTCAAGTAAGCACTGGTTTGATTATTTTTGTGAGGGTAATTCATAGATAGATTTAAATGACTAGTCATTTGATTGCATCTATGACTGATTATATCTATAATTAACAAAGGAAATTGCCTTTAGTAATGACAGGAATCTCCTCAGCCAATCCATTGTTGGTCACAAATGAGGACTAAGAATTTTAGCAGTCATAAATAAGAATTTCTAAATCCACTTCACCTTGTTTGTTTCTCCTGGGAAATTGAATATCTTCAATGGAGTTTCCAATTTACATCCTACCCTATACAGTGTAGATTTTCCAATCCCACAGTCATGTCAGCCAATTCCTAAAATCTCTCTCTCCCTCTCCCTCTCTCCACCCATTTATTTATCTATATGGAGAATTGTACTATACCATCTTAATAATAATAGTCTTCCAATCCATGAACATGGTGTGGCTTTCAATTTGTCTTCATTAATTTTTTTAGCAATGCTTCATAGTTTCTAGTTTACAAGCATATCATTTCCTCATCTAGTTTTATTTCTAGGTATTTTACTACTTCATTTTCTATTATCAATAGAACTATTTTCTTAATAAACTTTCTGACAGTTAGTTCTGGTTTATAGAAAAAAACTGATTTGGGGTGTTGTAAGAGAAGACATTGTTCTTCTCTTTACCCAGCAACTTTGATGACTTCATCCATTATCCATTGTGTGTGTGTATGTGTGCCCACATATATTTATAGTGAGATTTTCTATATAAAGGGTTGTGTAATATGAGAATAAATAGAGAAACTTTATGTTTTCCTTTCCAACTTGCACACCTCATCTCTGACTAGAAATTCCAGGGGAATGTTGAACAGCAGTGGTGAAATCAGATATTTGTCCTGATCTTATGGGAAAATATTCAGTTTTCCAGTTTGGAATGTGATGCTAGCTATGAAGTTTTCATAACTCTTTATAGTGATAAGTAAGTTCCCTTCTATTCTTAGATACTTTTTAATCATGACAGTGGTTTAACTTTGTTGTTAAATGGTTTTTCTGCATCATTTGAGATCATGTTTTTTTCCCCCTTCATTTAATTATCTCAGTGGATTACATTGATTTTCTCATATTGAACAACCTGTGTAATAGAGGAATAATTTGTCCTTTATCCTGACATATAAAAATTTTCATATAATGCTGGATATGGTTTGCTAATATTTTATTGATTTTAATTTGCATGAGTGTCTTAAGAGATATTGGTCTCTAATGTTCTTTTCTTGTGGTGAATTTTTCTGTCTTTCATATAACGGTAATACTGGCCTCTAGAATCATTTAGGAAGAATTTTCCTTTACTTCTAATTTTCATTAGAGATTGAAGATTTATATTAATTCTTCTTTAAATATTTGGAAGAATTCACTAGTGAAACTCTCTAGACCTGAACTTTTCCTTTTGGGGAGTTTTTGAGTACTCCTTTGATCTCTTTACTTGGTATTTATCTTTTCAGATTTTCCATACCTTCTTTAGTTAAGTTTAGCAATGTGAGTGTTTTCAGGGATTTGATCATTTCCACTAGGTTACTTAGTTTGTTCTTGTGCAGTTGTTCATTGCATTATGTTATAATCATTTTTATATCTCTATGGTTGTAGTAATTTCCCTACTTTCATGAATAATTTTACTTATTTGCATCTTCACTCTTTTTTCACTGTCCACCTAAAAGTTTGTAAATTTTATTGAATTTTTCTAAGAACAAACTTTTGGTATCATTAACTTTCAAAATTGCTTTTCTTTTCTCTATTTCTTTGTTTCTGCTTCAATCATTATGATTTCTTTCTCTCTACTATCTAGGTATTTGGTTCACTCTTCTTTTCATGTTCCTTAAGTGTTAAATTAGATTTTGACTTTAAAACATTCTTATTTAGTGTAGGCATTATAGCTATACATTTCTTTTTGAGCATGGCCTTTCTTGTGTCCCAGAAATACTTTATGATGTGCGTGGTAGACTTAATCATGTACTCCAAGAAAACACGTTTTAAATCTTAATCTGTCTTCCTTTGGATGTGAAACCATAAATAAATACAGCCTTTGAGTTCTCGCCTGCCATGCCAGAGACCAGGGTTTGATTCCCAGTGCCTGCTCATGCAAACAAATATATAGAGAGAGCCTTTGAAAATGTTTTTATTAGTTAATGTGTGGTCAAATTAAATCATGGTAGGTCTTTATCTGTATTACATGAAGAGTACAAATGTGGACAGTTACTAGAAACTACAAACCAGAAGCTAGAAAACACTGAGGTCAAATGTCAGAGAAAGACACATAAGGAGAACAAAGACATCACCATGTGACAGAAAGGGAGTTGCAAGACAAGGAACTCCAAGGATGTGGCAAGCCATAACCAGAATACTACAGAGTCCAAGAGAAAACATGGTCTTGCCAACACATTAATTTTGGATTCTGATCTCTATAACTATGAGCCAATAAATTCTTGTTGTTTAAATGAACCCATTGTATAGCATTTGCCATTGCAGCTTTGGAAATCCAAGACATTGAATTTTTTTTTTCATTCATTTCTGTAAGAATAGAATTAAGTTTAGCTTTCACACAAAATGACGTGGAGTGGGAAAAATGAGACTAAACAAAGGGCTGCAAAATCAGCTCAGTCCGGTCACACAGACAGGGGCAGAAGAGGACCTCTGATGTAAGCCCAGAATTGGTGTCAAATCTTTATCTGGGTAAAACCAAGTCTAAACAAGTAATGACTAGGGTCATTGGGATGTAAAACATAATCAAATGTGAGAACTTCTGGTAAGTTAGACTGCTCAGAGAGGCTATAATCTCTGCAGGATCCAATCAGTAGAGAAATAGGGGAGAGACCTGTGTTAGGCTTGGGGAATAAATGCTAATGTTTCCTGCTGCTTCGCATGCCAGCCACCATATTTTGGCTGCACACCCTTTCTGGCAAGGCCATTCATAAATTCTTTTCCTCTCTACAATTGGGTGAGCATTTATTCTCTTTCAAATATGGTTTTCTTTCCAATAATTTTGGGGTCTCATTCAGGATCCAAGTCTTAGAGGATGCCCCTCAGGGAGGAAGAAGAAAAGGCATGCCCTTCTGATTGGACTCTGTCATTGGGGGCCCACTTCTGACAGCCAGAAGGACTTGAGACTGGATGCTTCAATCCACTGATTTTGAATGAGAAAAGGGGATTAAGATCTGCCTGATGGTGACCAGGCAACTGTGTTACCAGACCAAGGTGAGAAATAAAAAAAGACTTTTAATTATTGACTTGTGGTCAGAAAATTCTGATGAGATTGAGGTTGCATTTGCATGTAATGGACACATGACATATTGCATGATGTGAGTGTGGAGTCCCAATCCACTGTTCCATTCTCCTGTGAGGTAGGGGGGCAGAAATGGAAAAAGCAAAATGCTGTTGAGAGAAAGGAATCCAGACAACACTCAGAATGTATAATAGAGGCAGTCAGCTGCCTTGGGAAAAAGGGAAATGGGTGCCTACAGAGTCACCTAGGAACATTCCCCTGGAAAGTCTATTGGGGAGAAGGTTGAAACACTGAACTGATAGTGGTTGGACCAAGGGAAAGGACAAAATAAGAAAGATTAAACATTGTTGTCACACTTGGATAAAAGAAAGCATTTTGCTGCCTGATATATTCTAGCCAAAATATGAGGCAGATGAGGATTGGCTTCATGCCAACATCATGCTTTATGTTAATGAAAAAAAGATCGTCTCAAAAGAGGAGTCTGATTATGCTATATATTGACTAAAGGGAAAGGGTCACCTTTTTTCCTGCAAAGTTAAAATCCCAGAACCAAAAACTAAAGCCTAGAATCCTTTGCTGAATCTTCCCCCACCCAATGTTTCTCCCCTGGGACAGGGACTGTTGGACCCTGAAGGCCCAATGGAACCAATCTGCATTCCCCCAAGGAACCGGAGGGCCAACTGGGGCCAACTACTCCACCTGTTACAGCCCACCAACAATTGAGGAATAAGTTGGGAACAGTGTAAGAAAGATATACAGAATTTTCCATTTCCAGGGGCTTCTGGGAAAAGAAGGGTGAGAGAACATAGGCCTGCTGTGTCTCTCTATCTTCTAAGAGAAGTACATATTGGGACAGGAGAAATCAGTTATATAAATGCCCCACTGATGAGTACAGAAGTAAAGAATTTCAAGAAGGAGATGAAATCATTAATGGATGACCCAGTGGGATTAGCTGAACAACTGGATCAATTTTTAGACCCCAGCTTATATACATGGTCCAAACTTATGTCCATTTAGAGTATTTAAAGCCTGCTTTTCTAGCTTGAATGACCTCTTCTACTTTGCTGAAGAAGCTGTTCTTAATTATTGACTTGTGGTCAGAAAATTTGGACTCTTCACAACTCAATATGTCCTAAGCAATAAGCAGAGTAAAATTAGAAGCCTTGTTCCATAACACATCCTAATGAAGAACACTTACGTATCACAAGAAGTGCAGGGCTTAAATAATTTTATATTGATAATTATCTTGCAAATACATGGGTTATGGATTCTGATGATACTTGGCAAAAAAGAAAATACTTTTAAAATAGGCTGAATTTACCAAGGTGTCCTTATTTTGACATTATATATTTAAGGTGCTAGTTCAGGTACTTGGAAGTGGTCTTAATAAACTTCTAATGCTTGTTCTTTGCATTTACTCTATCATTCAGGAAAAGCTAGTCTTTTAAAGCAGTGGAATGACTTTTTAAAGACTCATTACCCTCTGTTAGCACCTTGTGAGTCTGAAGTACCATCCTGCAGGAAAGCTTATGTGTTGAAGCGGTAACTAATACATAGTGCCATTTCTCCCATGCCAGAATATGCATCTCAGGAAATTTTGGATAGAAAAGATAATAATTCTCATAATTATATCAGATAACCCACGCATAGTCCTTACAACTTTGGATCCTGGTGCTTAAGGTGTTCCAATTTCTAAGAGTGAGACGCTTCCACCTGGGAAAATAATAATTGCTCTATGTCTATTTAAGGCAGTTTAAGATTGCCACCTGGTTCTTTTGAACTCCTCCACCCACGGAAGAGGAAATGGAATTATAGGCAGAAAATAAAGCTATACTGTTGGCTGGGGTGACATCTGGCTGGAGTGATACTGATAATCAATTAGACATAAGATACTGTAGCATACAGATGGGGAAGGGGAGAAAGGATTAAACATAATGTCCCTTAAATGTCCTCCCCCAACCTCTATATTCAGTTTTGAAATTAATGGAAATTACTATACTGAAGGACTGGCAGGTGTTCAGATCCCACAGGAATGCAGGTAAATAATTCTAGATGGCTGAGATACTTGCTGAAAGCAGGAGGAACATAGAAGGAAAGTGGATGGAGGAAGTTTAGATTAGTTCATGATCAATTGATGAAACCATTAGTCTCTTTTTGTACTGTATCATCCATATATTTTCACATTTCAATTTCTAGTTTCTTTTTCCATACTATGTATAAAATGTAAATAGGACATGAGATTGATGTTTGGCATCTCGGCTTTTATCATAGTTTGTAGAACATTTAAGTGGACAGAACTAGACAGAACTAGAGGAAGAATGGACATCAACTTGAAATGCTACATTTGCAGCTGGAAGCAGTAACTATGAGATCTTGGATTACTTCCCCCCAGTATATGAAAACAATTCTATTTCTCTTTGGATGTCAAAATCACTCTTTACTGAAATTTAGCAGATTTTAAATCACATCATTTCTGATTCAGAAAATCTAGAGATTTTTAAGACTTTGCACTTTGTAACAATTCAACTGATATTGATGCAGCTGCGCTGATGACCTCACTTTCAGAAAGAGCCACTGCCATAGACAAAAAATGCTCTATGCATATTTTTTTAGAGAAGTGTGTGCAGTTTGTTTAAAAGAGAAAACTACATAAAAATCAATCAGGATATTGTTTTGAGACATGTAACTACAGGAAGAATAAAATGTGTGGATATTGGGCAGGTAAAGGAATGGAATACGTGGTCATTTTCTGGTGTTTATTTTGCTGTTTAGCATTTGAAAACCCCTTCTGTGTTTGGGAAATATTCACTTTGTGATTCTTTATAGTTTTCCTAATCGAAAAGCTATAATGTCTAAAAATTTACATTCTTTGCCCCTAGTAGCCTGAGGCACAGGCACGTGATCTAAGTGGTCCCATAGTTGGGTGGGGGTGGGGATCCTAGTGGGGTGATCTCTACAGCAATGCTGTAAAGCACCAGAATTAGAGCCATCTGTGTCTTGCTACTGCAGCCACACCACCCTCCCATAGTTGTTCCTGTGACATGGATTTTGCTATGGTTATGGCTGCCTGCCACCTAGGCTCTGCCAATTTTTAATGTAATTTTCTAATCTTGCCAGAGATTCTATGAGCTACTACTTATTCGGGGCTCAAATATGTCAGTAAATATATGCTGCTTCCAAAATACAGCCTAATGGATATCAACAACGTAGACCAATGATGATACAGATGAAACGGAGTTGGTTTTGTAGGCAAAGTACACTTTCATTGGTGAGTTTCCATTTCCCAGTTATATACCAAATATTATATGCAATTTTTAAAATGAAAGGCAAACAGGAATTTCTTCACTTTAAGTTATGTGCTCACATATCAGTCTTATTTTTTTCCAGTAGATTAAAGAGAAAAGGTGTGAAATTCAGGAATGCTAAATGTCCGCTAGGCTGGAGTCTCTCTTCTTAACTGTATTGTGCTGGTGGAAGGGGTCTCTTCAGGCCAATAAATTGCAAGAACAGTATATTTCCCTTCTAAGCATAAAAGTAAATGCAGCATTTTGCTAAAAAGTAGGTTTTAAAGCAGCTTTATTGAGATCAATTCACATACCATACAATCTAACTAAAGTGTACAGTGTATTCTAGTAGATTCACAGAGTTGTGCAGTGATCATTATAATCAATTCTAGAACATTTTCATCCTGAAGAGGTTTCAGTATATTATACAGTCCCACATTTCATCCTATGTCTTTCCTTCTAGTGATATGCACAACCATGGACATTATCTTGCTATCACAATTATGCCCACATATCATCTGTTAGTCACACTCACTATAATGTACTTGCATCACTTCCATCCATTTCCAAACATTTCCAATCAACTTTATTATGTGTTCTGTACAAATTAAGTATCAGCTTCCTATTCTCTCCTCATTCTATCTTCTGGTGACCTGTGTTCTAGATTTTAACACCATGAGTTTACTAATTATATTTAGATCATATTAGTGAGATCATTCAATATTTTTCCTGTTGTGTCTGACTTATCTCACTCAACATAATGTTCTCAACATTTATCCATGTAGTCACAAGTCACAATTTTATTTCTTCTTATAGCTGCATAATATTTGATGATTTGTATACACAATATTTTGTTTGTCCATCATTGGTTGATGGACAACTGGGTTGTTTCTATCTTTAAAAAATTGTAAATAGTGCCACTGTGAACATTGGTGTGCAAATGTGTGTGCATGTTCCTGCTTTCAGTTCTTCTGAGTATATTTTCAGTTGCAGATTTGCCAGATCAACTGCCAAACTCTTACACAGTGGCTGATGCATTCTGCATTCCCACCAACAGTGAATAAGTGTTTCTATTTCTCCACATCCTCTCCAAAACTTAAAGTCTTCTGTTTTTTTTTTCTTAAATAGTGGCCATTCTAGTAGGTATGAATTGATATATCTTTGTAGTTTTGATTTGCATTTCCCTAATAGCTAGTGATGTTGAACATCTTTTCATGTGCTTATATATCCTCTTTGAAAAAGTGTCTATGAATGTATATGGCCAATTTTTTAATTGGGTTGTTTGTCTTTTTATCATTGAGTTGCATCATTGATCTCTTTATATATCCTAGATATTAAACACTTATCACATATATGGACCCAAATATTTCCCCCCATTGAATAAGCTGTTTTTTTACAGTCTTGACAAAGTCCAATGAAGTACAAAAGTTTTCAATTTTGTGGATGCCCCATTTATCTATTTTTATTGTGTTGCTTGTGTTGTGGCTCTAAGGGCTAAGAAATCACTTCCTAACACAAGATCTTGAGAATGTTTCCCTACATTTTCTTCTAGGAGTTTTATGGTTTTGGCTTTTATATTTAGGTCTTCATTCCATTCTGAGTTAATCTTTGTATAAGGTGTAAGATGGGGGATCTCTTTCATTCTTTGATATGGATATCCAGTTCTTCCAGCACCAATGGTTGAAGATACTGCTTTGTACCACTTATGTGGACTTGACAACATTATCAAAATCAGCTGACTGTAGATCTGAAGGTTTATTTCTGAACTCTCAATTTGATTTCAGCAGTTAATATGTCTTTTATGCCAATATCATCCTTTATAATATGGTACATGCCATACAGTAGCTTTGCAATTTGCTGTAAAGTAAGAAAATGAGAGTCCTCCAACCTCAATTTTCTTTCTCAAAATGTTTTTGGCTATTCAAGGTCCCTTACTCTTCTAAATAAGTTAAGCAATTGGCCTTTTCAGTTATGCAAAGTAGGCTGTTGGAATTTATTGAGATTGCATTGGATCTGTAAATCAATTTGGGTAGAATTGATATCTTAACAATATTTAATCTTCCAATCGAAGAACCAAGAATGTCCCTCCCCTTATTTAAGTCTTCTTTGATTTATTTTTGTAATACTGTGCATTTTTCAGAATGCAGATCCTTTGCATCCTCGGTTAAGTTTATTCCTAGAAACTTGATTATTTTAGTTGCTACTGTAAATGGAATATTTGTCCTGATTTTCTCCTCAAATTGCTCATTACTAGTGTATAGAAACAACCCTGATTTTTGTGTGTTAATCTTGTATTATGCACATTGCTGGACTCATTTATTGGGTCCAATAGCTGTGCTGTAGTTTTTTGGGGACTTTCTAGATATAGGATCATATCATCTGCAAATAGTAAAAGTTTTACTTTTCCTTTCTCATTTGGGTACTTTTATTTCTTTTTCTTGCCTATTGCTTTAGCTGGAAATTCTATTACAATGTTGAGAAACAATGGTTACACTGGGCATCTTTGCATTTCTCTGATCCATTGAGTACAATGTTAGCTGTTAGTTTTTCATATATGCACCTTTTTATGTTACAAAAGTTTCCTATATTTGAAGCGTTTTTATTAAGAAGGGTGCTGGATTTTGTCAAATGCCTTTTCTATGTCAGTTGACATGATCATGTAGTTCTTCTTCATTTTATTAATGTAATATATTCCACTGATTGAATTACACACTGAAACACACTTACATACCTGAGATAAACCTACATGATGGTGGTATATAGTTTTTTAATATGCATTTGGATTCGATGTGCCAGTATCTTTATGAGGATTTTTGCATCTATATTCATTAGAGAGTTTGTCCTATAATTTCCCTTTCTCTCAGTATCTTCATCTGATTTTGATAATAGAGTGGTATTGATTTCATACAACAAGTTAGATATGTTTCTGTCCCTTCAATTTTCTGGAAGATTTTGAGCAACACTGTATCTATTCTTCTTGGAATGATTGATAATAACTCACTTGTGAAGACATCTGACCCTGGGCCTGTCATTGTCGGGAGATTTTTAATGACTGTTTTGATCTCTTTATTTGTGATTGTTTTATTGAGGTCCTCTTTTTCATCTGGAATCAGTGTGGGCTGTTCATATATTTATGGAAATTGTCCATTTCATCCAAGTTGTCTAATTTGTTGGCTTACAATTGTTCTTAGTATCCTTTAAGGATCTTTTTTTATTTCTGTGTGGTCAGTAGTAATGTGTCCCTTCTAATTTCTGACTTTATTTGGATTTTTTTTCTTTGTCAGACTAGCTAAGGGTGCACCAAATTTTTTGAACATTTGAAGAACCAACTTTTGATTTTATTGATTCTCAATTTCATTTAGTTTTGTTCTAATCATATTTCTTTCTTTATGCTTGCTTTGGGATAAGTTTTATTGTTCTAATTAGTAGTTAATTTAAAAATTAAGTAGTTTTCTAATTTCTCCAGACATCGAGTTAGATCTTTGATCTTAGCTGTTTCTTTTTCATTTTTTTTTAATTCTTACCATATGATCATTCCATTCTTGGTATACAATTAAAAAAATTCACAACATCATCACCATGATCATTTCTTAGAACATTTGCATCATTTCAAAAAAATAAAAAGAGAAACACTCATACATACCATACCTTTACCCTTCCCTCTCATTGAGTGCTATTATTTCCATCTACCTAATATGTTTTAGCCTTTGTTTCCCCTATTTTTTCTATACCCCTTATCACTCCCTTTCATTGATCACTAGCATTTCAATCTACTAAATTTATTTTAACATTTGTTCTCCCTATTAATTGTTTATTTTTAATTCATATGTTTTACTCATCTGTCCATACTGTAGATAAAAGGAGAACCAGACACGAGGTTTTTACAATCACACAGTCACATTTCAAAAGCTATATAACTATACAACCATGTTCAAGAAACATGGCTACTGGAACACAGCTCTACATTTTCAAGCATTCCCTCCAACCTCTCTAATGTACCTTAACTAAAAAGGTGATATCTATATAATGTATAAGAATAACCTGCAGGATAACCTCTCAACTCTGTTTGAAATCTCTCAGTCATTGACACTTTATTTTGTCTCATTTCTCTCTTCTCCCTTTTGTTTGAGAAGCTTTTTCTTTTTGATGTAGGTGTTTAAGGTAATAAATTTCCCTGTCAATGCTGTCTTTGCTGCATCCCATAAATTTTGATATGTGAGCTATTTCCTGAAATCTTAAAATTTTTTCTTTGATCCACTAACTGTTTAAGTGTGTGTGTTTAACCTCCTTAATTTTGTCATTTTCAAGTCCTCTGCCTGTTGTTGAATTCCAGCTTCATTCTATTATGATCAGAGAAATTACTTTGTATAATTTCAATCTTTTAAAATGCATTCAGACCTGCTTTGTGACCCAGCATATTTTCTATCCTGGAGAATGATTCATGAGTATTTGATAATAATTTATATCCTGCTATCTTTAGGTGCATTGTCCAGATAGATAGATAGATAGATAGATAGATAGATAGATAGATAGATAGATAGATAGATAGATAGATATATCTATATATATAGATATATATATATATCTGTGAGATCTAGTTCATTTATCAAATTATTCCATTTTTCTATTTCCTTATTGATCCTTGTCTAGATGACCTATCTTTTGATCTGAGTGGTGGCTTGAAAGCTCCAACTATTATTATAGATACATTTATTTCTCCCTTAAGTTTTACCAGTGTCTGCCTCATGTATTTTGTGATACTCTGGTTAGGTGCATATATATTTATGATGCTTCTCCTTCTACTATGGCTCAAGGTACTAGTAGTATTGAATTGGCTACTTCTTAGATTGTCTTCCTAGATGAGGACAAGGAAAAGTAGAGGTTCATGCATTTTTCAGTATTGTTTAGTGAACTGTATGGCATTCTTTAAGTCATCTATCAGCAGTAAAATATCTTGAGACATATAGAAATCACAGGTCGAATATGATGGGAAAACAAAATTCAGTTTTTCCTAAAATGTAATAAATCTTTAATATACTGAGGCAGCCAATGCGCCAATCTGGTCTTCCAGAGAGTCCTAACTTTGATTGATACCCAAATTGATACCCAAATGGAAATAGGCTTTTATGAGTTCCTGCTGAGGCCATATCTGAATAGGTTCTATCTGTTGAGGAGTTTTGAGTTTGAATATCATATGTGTTAAACAAACTTGAAGGTGTTGGCTTTCTGCTGCAAGTGCTACATGAACTACCATGTCATTCTCCAGTGGACTCTGATTGAAAACCTCATGCTACCATTATGTTGATTTTGTAGTGGTACATAGTGCTGGACCAGGATCAGTGTCTTTAGGATTGATTAATTCATTGGCCAGGAGTTTTGCAATGATATAAAGAGCTTGTCCCTAAAGAAATAATTTTCCATCATGGCCACAATTAGTATGAAATCACTTTTGACTACAAGGGTTTACTTTTTTATATTCTACAAAGTCAGCTGGCACATATTTATAATTTGATATGGCAGGATATCCTTCTATGGTCAGATGAAGTATTGGAGTCAGCAGATCCTGATATTCCTTTACTTATTTGGGATTACCTCTAAAAACTCCATCAATCATCAAATAAAAGGAAAATATGGAAAGTTCACATTCAATGTCAACAACTTAACTCCAGTTGGTTTGTAGTAGCATCTGTTGGGATCTTCCAATGATATTCAATATCCATCTCTAAAGAAATGCTTGAATCCATGTTTTCCTTTTAATTTTCTTACCACTTTCCCAAGTGTCTGGCTAAAAAGAGCAACATCATGTAGGGCAAATGCAGGATAACTGGTGCAGAGAATCAGGGCAACATCTGTGTTGTGAAATCTTGATTCTTTAGGTAGAAGTGAGCACATTTGCCTGTCATGATCTTGAGCAACAAGATCCACAAACATAACTGACCAAGAACAACCAGTTGATTGCCAAAGAGTTGAATCCATTAATTGCTTATAGGGCTCCTTTCACTAAGCCAATTGAGATTGAATGTAGTTCAGTGCTGCCATTATTATATTTGCTTCCTTGTTCCCAGACACCAAAGTCAGGCACATAGTAAACCCTTTCTACACAAAATACATGGTTTTGAATGAAAGAGACCTCATCAGTGTTGCAGATAATCTGAAGACCTGAAGAAATCACTTCCACAAGATAAAGGAGAAAGGGTAATACTGTGTTTCTCTGAAGATGATCATATTCCTCATAGGAGAAGACTTCATCTCCTGTGTGCACATTGAATATAGAGTGAAGACATGATGTTGGGAATGGATCCAACTTAAACTGCTGAATGTTATCAGCCTGATGCATATAGCAGTACAGAATTCCTCTCATACACTTCACAGCTGAGTGCTCCACCTGATGGGTCCTTCCCTTGTCATCATCAGTGTGCCTGTATGCAAGAACCAAAGCTAATGCCCCAGAAGCCCATTACAGGCTGTCCTAAATCTTGTCTTTTCTCATCACCACTGCATGCTTTAGTAGAAAAAAGACCTGTTGTTGGACTTTGATACAGTCAAAGTATCAAATATTGACTTGACAATTATGTAATAATGATCCAATATATCCCACAGAGTTTTATTATCAGGTCTTGGAAGATCAATGCTTTTAATTGCTTATAGAGTTCCTTTGTAAGAGGTTCATAAACTGAGTCAGACCTTAAGAAAGTGAGTGAATCACAGACAGCTACAACAGGTGAGCTGGCCATTTCAAATTGTTGACTCTAATCATAACTATTCCATGCTAATCTGAGTACTTTGGTCTGGGTTCTTCACTCCAGCACCTTCCAGCCCATTTAAGTGGGCCAAGAGTCCCACCACCCCAGCCAAGGCATCAGGCAGTCATCTTCTTTTAACTGAAAAGAAATTTTCTGGAAGGTTACAACAATATTGATTATTAAAAGAGAATTTATTGAAAAATTTTAAAACTGCATCTGAGATTAAATTTGTAGCAGAGGGATGACTTTTGTGTGTGCTTCAGGATTTAGAATAGGCTGTTATGGTTTTGGTCTTTGTGAGGGACAGAAAACATTCTTTGAACCTGGCATTTTGCATATTCTTGGACCATTTTCAACATTATTGATCTCTTCATCTTTTTCACCCTCTTTCCATGACTAAACCAGAGTTTGTGATAACTTCATCATTGGATCATCCTAAAACCCATTTCACTTGCTCATTAATAGCTTGCATTTCTGAATCTCAGAGAGAGAAGATATTAAGAATGAAAGGTGTGGTAGTAGTAAGAACTGACATATGCCAGGCAACAATTTTTCAAGGTGATCTCAGAATTAGAGAGGAGAGAATAAACACTGGATCCCAACTATTGGTAGCACAGTTTATGGAATTATGGAGTTGATTTGATTACAGATAGGGATTACACTGCTATTATTATGAATTAGACTATAGTTCTTTGTGGGAAAAGCTCCTGACACAAATGAGATCTATTTTAAAAAAGAAACACAAACCTCTGGTAAACCTAAAAAGAAGATACCACCATGAACAGGGCACAGGAGGTAAACCAGAGGTCCCAGTGCCACCAGCACTAGCACAAGCAGTGGTTATGGTAGCTTATATGTAAGAACTTCTTTTAAGTCATGTCGCTGAGTAAAGTGATCAGAAAACAGTTCAGATTTTTCTACACTCACTGTCATGACCACTATTGTGGGAATGTTTTTGTGAAATTTAAGTCTTAACTAAAGGTTAGATGATTTTTCAGATAGATCCATGTGTACCATCAGTACAGCACCAGACACCACAAAAAACACTATGGCAAAAGGGGGCTGCAAAGATTGATAGGAGGGTAGGAAAGTCATGTTTACCAGGAGGTTTCAAACCTTTACATATTTCAAAAAGCTTTCAATCTAGTAAAATATTATTGGCCAATAACAAGATGATGCAAATCCATGAACATTGATAGGTAAGAGTCTTTAGGAACTGCAGAGCTGAAATATGAGAAACCATGAAATTGTTTGGTATGTACAAATATATCTTATTAGTGACAACATGTCACATGAGGAAAGCAGTGCTGAGAAGTATGACTAAAAATGAAATAGTGCCCAGATCAGGAAAGTAAATGTCTAAGAGATTTGGATTTTATCATTTGTTAATTCAAAAATAAGAATTGAGCACCAGCAATTGAAGAGGTGATTTAAACCATGTGTGTCCATTTGTTAGCTGCTGGAATGCAATATACCATAAATGGAATGGCTTTTTAAAAAGGGAATTTAATAAGTTACAAGTTTATAGTTCTAAGGCCATGAAAATGCCCCAATTTGAGCAAGTCCACAGAAATGTCCAATTTGAGGCATCCAGGGAAAGACATCTTGATTCAAGAAAGCTGATAAATTTCAGAGTTTCACTCTCAATTGGAAAGGTACTTGGTGAACATGGCATCTGCTAGCTTCCTCTCCAGGCCTGTCATTTCATGAAGCTCCCCAAGGGGCGTTGTCCTTCATCCAAAAGTTGCTGGCTGGTGGACTCTGCTTCAGGGCTCTCATCATTCTGTAATCCTTCCCTGCTCTCTCAGACTCTCCAAAGGCCACTGGCTGGTGGACTCTGTGGTTCTCTCAGCCTCATGGCTCTGCTCAGCTCTGCTGTGGCTTTCTCATCATTCTCAAAAAGCATTCTCTCCAAATATGTCTCTTCTTTTATAGGATCCTAGTAAACAAATCAAGACACATGTGTAATGGGTGGAGACATGTCTCCATTGAATCAAGGTTAAATCCCACAATTGATGGTCACTTCTCCATGGAAATAATCTAATCAAGTTTCCAGCCTATAGGGCTGAATAGGGATTAGAAGAAATCGTCGCTCCCACAAGATTGATTAGAATTAAAACTTGGCTTTACTAGGGTACATAAATCTTTTCAAAACAGCTCATTCCACCCTCTGGACCCTAAAAAAAAGATGTTTTCCCATATACAAAATACACTCATTCCATCACAATATCAGAGAAACTTGAACCATTCCAGTAACATTTTTACAAAGACAATACAAGGTTCAATCCAATATCAAAGTCAGCTAATGGTATGGACAGTCCTAAGGCAAAATTTTCTCCTCTGGATCTGGATCTGTAAAACTCAGAACAAGTTATTTGCTGCCCACATACAAAGGAGGAACCATCATAGGATACTTATGTCCATTTCCATACAAAGGAAGGAGCACAGGGGTCACTGGACCCATACAGTTTCAAAAACCCACGGGGCAAATTTATTAGATTTCAAAGCCTGAGAGTAATTTATTCTTGGGGCTTTAGAAATTGGCAATCCCACCCTTTCCAAGGGCCTACACAGAGGCCTGCCTCTCTCCAAACACAGTTTTGGGGGACATTGAGGAGAACACTATTTTTGTGGCTCCACGCTCTCCAAGGATCAGGGCCACACCCAGGCTTTCTGTCATCTCTGGGGCACATGCTCAACCCCTCCCTGTGGTGACAGTCAGGCTCTCCCCAAAGCTTAAAGTCTTCCCTTTACCCATTTAAAAAGCTGTTCCAACGTGTTTGGTATTTGCACACTGCAGTAGCACCCAAATCAAGGCATCAACAGGTGATGCTTTCTTTCAGAAGACTGACTGCCCATGACATAGGGCTTCTTTGTCAGATGTCAAGGCACATGCTGACATCTCCTGTCCTCATCTCCCAGGATACATTACTTTCAGATTCTGGCTGCTGCTCCATCTCTAGCTTTCTTTCAGAGCTTCTCTTACTGTTCTTCTCCCTCAGATTTCTGGATTTGCTCTCTGAACATCCCTTCTTCCTGTGCACGTTAGTCTTTAAAACGACTCCAGTAAAAGGATTAAGAAGATCCACCTGGAGATCACCTCAGTTGAAACAAAATAAACAAAATGTCCCACCCACAATAGGTCTATACCCACAAGAATGGACTATCTTTAAGAGCATGATCTTTTCTGGGGTACATAATAGCTTCAAACCATTATGATTCACATAATTGTTACGTTTGTTTCAGCTGAGGTGATCTCCAGGTGGATCTTCTTCAAATCCAGAAAACTGAGAGAGAAGAACACTAAGCAATCATGCAAAGGAAAAGAAACCATAATCAGGCCTAAAGGTATCATGAGCAATCCACTGAAAATGCTTTATCGGATCCTCATGATTAGATTTTCTAGTGCCTTGATTTGTTTACTGGGATCTAGCAAACTAGAACAGATTTTGGTATCAAGAGTGGGGTGCCTTGATTTGGACATTTTCACAGCCCCAGAACTGTACACTTGTGGTATCTTTAACTTCACTTTACCTTCATGAGAGACATTCATTGTGTTATTTTATAAGGTGGTGATAATGTCAAATATGTGCATTTCTCTTTCTAGTGTTTAAAATAAAATATTGTCTTCTATTTTATTGTAAAGGATATATAAAGGATATATGATCTTTTTGCATGCCTTCTAAGCTACCTAGAAGTTCGAGAATAAATGGGTCTAGAAAGACACCCATAGAGGCCAATGCAAATATACAGAATTTGGATAAAGAATGATTGTAAATAATTTTTAAAAAAAAAATCCTCCAGACTTATATAGGTCTTTGAAATTTGCAGGGTAGTCAAATTCTAAAATCTCTCTCTACCCCTCTCTCTTCTCTCCCTGCTCTCTACCCTTCAACCCATCTTCTTTCCATTCAGTCAGACTATTTGATAGGTTACACTCTGATACACTAGGGGTTAAACTCATTCTTGTAGGGGTAGAGAAAGTAATCTGCACATAGATTTTCAGATGATTATTACTTTGGAGTAAAATAACGCTGTCTTAAGGCCTTCCTTTATGGAAGGGTTTCAAGTGTTGTTCAAATTTTAACAGTTCTGTCCTGACTTATTCCAGCAGCAGGAATAATTAAAATGAAGTTAAGAACACCACAAGCAGCTGTATGTGGGCTCTGAAATTTAACATTAGCAGGCAAATTGGGGTCTGACATTAAGAAATGAACAACTACCTTACATGGAAGTTGTGTGTTGGGAAATTATTATCCTCTTTATCTTCTTTGGTTTGACCCTAGGGTCAAGGACAGGCTTAAATGCCTTGCCACAACTATGGTTTTGTTCTACTTATTATGGTTTTAGTTAATTACAGTTGTTACGCATTGTGTGTAAGTATGATTTTGAATTTGGGTCCAAGTGGAGGGCAGGTATGACACAATGGGAAACTGAGATCATAAAGCTTGAGGAGGGGTACTTCTTTAACTCACTGGACCCAGAGAAAGACAGGTGCATGAAGGGTCAGTGGGAAGCCTGATTAGCTCAGGTGTCCAGCCAGCAGGTGGTGAGACCACAGCAGAAACAAAGGGACTTTTAATGTGTGCAAGGGTGGAGGTTGGTGTATTCCCTGTGGGATCAAGAATTAGTTGGTTTAAAACAAACATGTGAAAAAGGTAAAACAACAGTGAGTCTGAGGGAAGTGGGAGATAGTTAGCTTATCCTATGAGATCAACTTTGGATTTTGGTTGAGGTATGTGGGTATTATTGGTGGTGGTTACAGATGTGGGTTTGGGTTCTGAGAGAGTTTATGACCCCAGGGCTGGAAAACTACTTATTAACTAGGACAAAGGTTAACATTGAAGCAAGTGGCTTAGCCAAAGATGGAACTGAGGTAGCACACACAAAAATTTGATATTTATAACATTGTTCCTGATTTTAATTCAATAGTTAATAGAAAATACTTACAGAATGCTTATAACATAGAAAAAGTTCATAAACACCTGTGTTTCTTTCTCATTTAAAAGATAAAATAGTCATTAACTCTAACTCAGTGTATGCACTCCTGTCTCACATTCTCCCCCAGGTCAGCAGAACAACTGTCCTGAAGGAGTTGGTTCATCCTTCTGCTTACCTGTAGTTTACATTTTGTGCTTGTAACCCTCAATAATGTATTTGTGTATTATTACAGGTTTTAAAATTTATACAAATATCATATTGTGAATATTCTTTTGGTCTTTTAAAATATTAAAACTGTTTCTGAGATGTATCCAAATTGTTACTATGCAGCTACAGTTTACGTATTTTAAGGGTATTACTTATGTATTCAGAGGAATATCATTCAATTTTATTTATCCATTCCATCACTGGTAGAATTGAGATTAATTGCAGGATTTAAAATTATTGCATGTTTAATGCATCTGAAATTGATTTTGTGGGTAATGATATAAATATATCAGCATATTACTAGTCTATTCATTTTACATCCATTTGCAAAGCTCTCCTGCCTAGTCATATATCAGGACTTTCTGTGGTCTTTTTCTGCATTTCTGGACTGATGCCCTCAGTTTGTTGCAATGTTCTCAGACTCATCTACTGCTAATATCTGGGAACAAATATTTGATATTTTGACCCATAAGACACAATACGGTAACATTGTTGACATCCATATTAAGGAAAAAATTTACATGCATGAGCAATAATGTGAAATATTTTCATCATATGATGGTATTCCAAAGGGTAGAAATACATACAAAATAACAAACCTGCAAATATATACAAAATAACACACCTGCAAATATCATCTTATGTAGATAATGTTCTTGAAAAAAAATAAATGCATTAAATTTTATTCTACCTACATTGCAATATTAGTTTGCTATTGTCTGTTTTCTACATTTTCCAGTTTGAAGAAAGACTTCTCTCTGTTTTAATAAAGAATGATGCCCATGCACTACTTCTCCCTCAAAAAAAAATTCAGCAAAATGGTGATGCAATAATGGGATACTCACATGGAAGAAAAATGAAAGATGATCCCAGCCAGGGAGCATACAAAAAAAGAAAAGTAAAGAATGATGCCAAAAATAAATAACTGTGGCTATCTTCTATGAACATAGCCTATTATCCAAACCTCTTACTTCTTTTCTGATTCCCACCATTTTAAAATCTTGTTCTCCTCCACTATATTTTCCTATCATTAACAAATAATCAATCAACCCTATTAAATCAAATTGTTGAGCTAAACTTGCATTCCCAGGAGTAAGGAATTTACTGTGCTTTTGGGTACTGTAATCAGCCTAATGCAGGGCTTCTCAACCTTTAGTATTCATCAGATTAAACTGGAAGGATTGTTAAACCACAGATTTCAGGTCCAAACACTCAATTTTGATAGAGTCTCAGGGGTCGACCTGAGAATTTGCATATCTAACAAGGGCCAGATGATGCAGATGCTGCATGAACTGGAACCAAGAAATATGTCCTCAGTGTCAACCAGTGTCCATTTTTCTTTATCTGTGAATCACTACAGACTCCAAAAGCCCAGTCGCAAGAGTCATCCACTTTCAGCTCCCACTTATGTTTACCAGAGGTGAAGGCCTCGGTCCCCAATGCAGCAAAATCAAGTTTTTAGATTTAAAAGCTGTGTCTTGAAAGTCATGCCTCAACCTCCAACTTCTCATATCATCAAAGAGCATGATAATTGTGTTTTGTTGTTTCATTATTGAAGAAAATGTTCACTGTAGAAAGAAAAGAATGTTCTAGTCATGATCAATTTAAAAATCCCTATGCAGTGAGGAGTTTGTCATGAGTCTTATTTGAAAAAAAGAGGCCAAGACTTCAAGGGCATTTCTACCTGGACAATATCATATTAAGGGCTCCCCATGTATGCACAGAAGAAACAAATACCAAAGTGCAGTGGGAAACTTTCCATTAAAAAAAATCAGGATTATAAAGGGGATGTATGCTCCCAGCTTCTGGCTGGTTAGATTTCATGGTACATAAAAGCCTGGAGACCTGGGCTTCAATGGAAAGCCCTCAGCAATGTAACTGAGCACTGCCTCCTTTCAGATAAAAAAAATTAGATGGCATTGCCAGAGATTTTATGACACTCCAGGAAAGCAAGCAAATTTGTACTTAAGGAAATATGAACACATCTTCTTAGAAAAGGTTTCCTACTCAGAATTTTCTGCCCACTGTGCTATTTCATCTCAGGTCTAATCTTCTCTCCCTGAGGCTCATCCTCCAAGTTTGAGCCTACCCTGGACTAACAGCCTCATCCAGTATCAAAATGCCTCTTTGATCCAAAATTCTTGTTTTCTGCATGCAGACATTTTATTTTGGCTCCCAGGCTTTTTCTAATTATATCAATTAAGTTGCATATTGTAACAAATTCATGTCAAAATACATGTTTACAGTCCTGAACCACATTTCTCCTGCTTCCATCTTTCATTTAGTGTTTTCCATAGTATCACAGTGCAAAAAGGATTGTAAATGCCTCGTCACGGGCTGCTCTCCACTGCTAAATGAAAGGTTAATGATGAGGGAAGGATTGCCTATTGGAAACCACCATTTAGACATTACATCATCCCACTGATGGGTTGTCACTCACCTTGGTAGTGGCTGAGCCCAACTATCAGTCCAGTGATGGACCCTGTAGTGAGCTCTGAGCCCACAGGCTGGGGCATGTGCAGCTGTGCTGACTCACTCCTGCAGGGGGAAGATTCAGTTAATATTAATGGTGCCAGAGGCTCCATCATAATATATAAGAAAAGACGTTTTCTTTTGCATTGAACTGAAAATGTTCTTCAGCCCCTTTGGTGATATAATACTATACCTCCACAATCATGGAGTAAGATAGAACCTTGTTAGGGACTCTTCCCTGATCCTACATTCTGCCTACTTACACTGCTTGCTTCTCAAAGGCACATGACTTTCTTCCTGCCTGGGTAAAGCTTGCACTTGTACCTCAATGTGTTTTTTATTTTCAAATCTGAAATCACAGGTGGCTGTCTTCTGTAAATTTGTTCTTTGATTCCTTTAACAAATAAATCCCTGAAACACAGGTTTGATAAAAACAATGCTAACTTCTAATAAAGGGAGATAGGGAATCATATTCAGTGAAATATAAGCATATCCATAGACAATCAATTTAATATAATACAGTGAATTATGCCTCTGATTTGTTAGAAACAGCAAGATATCTTCAAAGCACACATTGTACATTAGTTTGTAATAGAGGGCAAACTTACCTCATCAGTATATCTGTAAAATCCCGCTAAGAGAAAAACAGTTTGTCAGATGAGAGTTCTATTCTGTCGTCTAGTCCTTTGCATTTAGAAAGTATCAACTTCCACAATTTTTTAAAATTATGTATCCTTTTGTAAATTATGTATCCTCCTCAATAAAAGATTATACCTGTGCTAACACCTTGATGGAATGAAAATCTTGATAAAGTTCTGAATCCCAAGGGTGACTGAAAGGAGAGAAGGCCCTGGCTAGTAACCATGGCAACCAAGCATCACTGTCTGCTAAGTGGTTTTCCCAGATGTTACGTGATCAAGTGCGGGTGTTAAACTTAATTAGGTGGAGACATGTCTCCACCCATCCCAGGGAAGGTCTTGATTAGCTTCCTGGGATCCTATAAAAGGAGAGATGTTTTGTAGAGAGAATGCCTTTTGAGAATGATGAGAAAACCACAGCAAAGCTGAGCAGAGCCGCAAGGCCAAGAGATGAAGAGGTCAGGAGAACCACACAGTCCACCAGTCAGCAACCTTTGAGAGATTCTGAGAAAGTAGAGAATGATGACAGAACACCACGAGACACCTAGAGAGACAGAATCCACCAGCCAACGACCTTTGGAGATGAATGAGAATGCCCCTGGTGGAGCTTCATGAAACAATACACCTGGAAAAGAAGCTAGACAATGCCTTGTTTGCCACATGCCTTTCCTGAGGAGAGAGAAACCTGACCATGTTTACCATATGCCTTTCTATTTGAGAGAGAAACCCTGAACTTCATCAGCATTCTTAAATCCAGGTATCCTCCCCTGGATTCCTTAGATTGGACATTTCTGTAGACTTACTTTGGACATTGTCATGGCCTTAGAACTGTAACTTGCAACTTATTAAATCCCCTTTTTTAAAAGCCATTCCATTTCTAGTATATTGCATTCTGACCACTAGCAAACTAGAACATTGTCCAGCTGGAGAGATAAAGTGAATGACCATGCATAAAGTTGTTCCTTCTGGTAGATAATGAGAATTTTAGAAGAGAATGTTCTCTGGAGAATCCACTCTCACAATTCCATAAAGCTTTGTTGCTCATGGTTAGGAGAGGAGTTGTAGTTCATATCTGTCTTTCCCAATAAGGAATTAACCTCCACCTGAGTAAATATGTATTTGCACATGAACAAATATGTATTTGATAACAAATAATTAATGGAGGTCAATGATGATATTCCAACTAGTATAAATATATCCCAGGTATATCCTAGTTTTTACCTGGAGTCTCTCCACTGCTGTTTTTTGGCACATTATCATTAGTTCTTCATACATATCCTCAGTTCTTTCCTCTCTTGAGTTATCGTGGTTTCTTTTTTTTTTTTTGAGTTGCCATAAAATATTTTTACCTGCCTGTGTCAGTTTGTCTAAATGTTGTTTTTCTTCCTCATGGAGATCTGGATGCAAATTCTCATACACAGCTTTGATAATCATTCTCCATAGACACACATAATCCTGAAAGGACATGGACTTCCTAGACCACATGCCCAAGGTGACTTTAAAATCCTCCACTTAATTCTCATCTATTTCTATTTGAATTATGACTTCTACCAATCAGCCACAAAGGATCATAAATTCAGATCCTTCCATTTCTCAGAAACAGCATATTCTTCTGTTTCCTTTTTTCATTATTTTACACTACCTGAAAACCCAAATCCACCCTTTCCTCAAACAAATTTCATCCATTATTTTAGTTCTGGAAAAGAACTTTTCAAAGTTAATTGTTTTATATTTCTCATATTTGAAAAACTATGAGAAAGCTTCGTAAATAGAAAATTTACAAAATAGATATAGTAAAATCATTATATACAATATTCTGACCTCTTTGTCCATTAATTAGTCTCATTTTAAACTTCCATACTCCACAACCTGATGATTTAATCTTAGAAGAAATGTGGCTTATTAATCTCAGGATTAGAAACCATCAGGCAAGGTCTTCCTAAAATCCCTAACAGGCCCTAAAGATAACTTCTATCTTTATAGCCCTTTTCTCCATCTCTTGTAGCTATGAATAGGCTTGACTTCTCCTATCTAAGGCCACAGGTTCTCATATTTCCCAGCCCTTTCAGGGCATTTGTCCCATTCCATTACCTATCCCCTCTCAATATGGATGGACTCTTCCACCTTCTAATCCCTGCCTTTGCCTCCTTTCCTAAGCTTTTTAAAATGCTCTAGTTTTCATCTACTTGAACAGATATTAATCTCTAGCTAACACACTTTCACTTTTCATTACTACAGGCACACTTCTCATTGCTGCTTTCACCTCATTTATCCTGCATGGGAACATTGAACTAATTATTGTGAATTAGCTGTAGCTCCCCATTTTAAGCTTTTGAATTTCTAGAATTCAGCTCATACAGAAATCTCTGCCTGAACTATTCAGGGATTTTTAATACCTACTATTCTTTCAGAACTCAATTGATTTGAAACTGAGAAATTTGTGACCTTCCTAACAATGTTGACTGGACTTCCCTAAATCCGTCTATGTGCCTATACGGTAGTCCTTCTAATCCATCGTTCCAATGGCATTTTTACTTGTTGCTGATATACTCGGGCACAGAAACCCTAACCAAGAAGCATGTTATCCTACTTTGGAAAAATGGACATTTTCTTATTGTTCACCCACTCACAGAATCTCATGGAACGTGGTGACTTAAGCTCAGGTGTGCATGTCAAGCATGTCTCCCTCAAACTGGTTCTGAAGGAAACTGACTCTCATACTCACCACTCACATATCAGTGATTCAGTTTTCTTCTTTTAGATTTTGCTGATATTCCTGGATCTCTTCCCACAGATATTTTATCTGCTTTTAGAGTGTCTCCTGTAAAAGAACTATTAATTTGAGACTTGAGAAGCAAATATTATAGATTTCAATCCCTGATAGAGGAAGGCAAATGATGTCAGATAAACTATAGAACAGTATAAGGATGATATTTCCCTGTCTACCTTCCATAACTCTCGAGTCTTGGAAGCTTCATACCATAGAACGACAAATGTAACATAGCTCTTTGTGTAAGGAACTGTTCTATAAGGAATTCATATGATACACCTAGTCTTCAGATAAGCATCTTGCCATAGATTTTTGGTCTATTGATGCCAGTCTTATCCCCACCAACATATTCTTATTTTACTTCTTTGTCCAGTATTTGTGATTATGTTCTCAATATTAAAAAAAAAACACCTCTTTGTACTTATGGTTTTACTCTCCAATGACTCTTTCTGAAAATGAGGGGTTTACAGTTGTCCTAGCATTATAGTGCATAATCCAGTTCATACCGTTCATTAACCACCATGGACCTTTGAATGTAAGGTCTATGAAGGCAGGTATATGTGTATATTTAATCATAACTTTATATTTTGACTTATAAGAGTACCTGAGACATTCTAAACATTCTATAAAGAGTGGGTAAATCACCCATCATGATCTTCAAATTCCTTATGTCTTAGCAATTTTATTCCCACCTTTCAAAGTCCTCTCAGAGGTATCACTTACCCAGTAATTCTCAGCAGCCCATTCCATGGAAGAGTGTTGGTGAGTCTCATGCTCATGAGACTTAGAGTTTTTGTACTCTTCACAGAAGATCTTCTTAGTCTCCTTGTGTGTCCTTAACATGTGTTCTTCAGAGCTCAGAAATTGACATTTTCTTTCCTAATACAAGACACCAGATTCTTCACAACAATATTGGTTTTGAAGTCTGTATATTGTGAGATTTCCCTGCATATGGGCATTTCTCAGGAGTTTCAGCTTCTTTCCAGGAAAGATGGAGACAGGGCCTGCAAAAGCTGGGCCTCAGCCTGTGGTGACTGGGTCTGTAAACTAGTTCTGGCAGATGAAGCAGGTGAGTTCTTTTATTTTTTTTCTTTTTGTTTTTCTGTTTTGTTTTTTAAACAGGTGAGTTCTTAGTGGAAGATTCAAGAGATGTGTGAGTCCATTTTGCTGACGTAAGAAAATCAGAAATTTATTATTCTGCTTCTTATTATTTATTATTTTTATTATTCAACAAAGGCTGAAGCAAAATTGAGGTCAGGGTGTGACTCAATAATACCCTTGTGTCTTGAGCAGGATAGGATTTGTCTGCATATGACACAAAATGGAAAATGAGGCACAAAGAGTATCATAGAAAATGTCATTGATTATATATCCTACAAGCTTCTAAATACCTAACTTCTTTTCTCCTCTTTAAAAGCACTCCAGTTTTGTTGAGATGTTTCATTAAAAAAACTTTGGGATTGAGTAGTTTGACCCAATATATGGTCCCAGGGGTGGGTCTTGTTCGGTCTGAAAATCAATTATTAAACTACTGGCCTGTTATTGGTTTATCTACAGGCATACGACTAAATTCTTCATCTTCAATAATTAGTTTAATTGTCTTAATTGTATCTTTTCTCTCCTTTGTTTTCTCAAACAGAATCCACCAACCAAAAGCAATTTTTGAATATATAATAATTAATAAGTACTAAACTATACTTTGTAAATTGGATCACTTTCAATGGAATCGCTTTCAATGGAATATTATGCAGTTAAAAATTTCCTCCTTACTTTGAAGATACACCAAGTAAGGCAAAAATAGATAAGAGAATTGCTAAGCCTTCCATGTCCTGTCAAACCATTATCAAGCATCCCTTCATATTGTGAACACATGCAATTATCATGCAATAATAACAATCAGCACCAGAAAACAAATCAATTTTTTCAAAATTAATTTTCTTTAAAACTGTTGGGTCCTCATTTGCACAGAACATAAATAAAGATGGCACTCTCATTTCTGATATTTCTGCATGGTCAACAGTAACACTTTTCTGCAGACAAAATCATTTCCAGGCTTCTGTATAATATAAGACAGGAAATGGATATTTCTGAAGAGATAACATGTACCATCTTAAACAATATTTCCTCCAAGTTATCATGGCACTATTTGTATATAGTAGAGTTTTCTCTCTCCTATGTATATATTTATGCACTACTTGTAGAGCAGAATGTAAAACATTCATATATGGAGAATAAAATACTGCTAACCCATTTTAGGGTCTGCGCCTGGTATAAAAATTATAAGATCTGGCAACAACTTTCTGTATTTTACAATCTGCAAGAAAAGCCAAGGAATACATAAAAGAATAGAACAAAAGATAATCATCATGTGAATTCACAAAATATATAGCAAGAATAGACTACAAAATAGTTTAAACCAAAAATAGTTCAAGGACTGGAGTCATTTTCACTAACTAGGCAAACAATATCACTTCATGGACACAACCTCAGCTTCCTGACAGATACATTAAAATTATGGATTTTTTTTTACTTTGTTTGGGTTTGGGGAAGCAGCATTAGCTCCTCTCCTGCAAATTGTGTACTCACCTAAGGAATTTGTCAATTGTTTCACTGATTCTTGCTGTAGAAGGAATACTGTGGGAGTCGGCTGAGGGGTCAGATCCTCACAAGGTGGTAGGAGCAGCTTTCAGAAGTCTCCACAAGCTGGGGGGTTCCAAAAAGTACTCTGTTCTTCTGGAGAAGAATAAGCCTGGCTACTTGGATGTCCTTTTACTGAATCTGAAGCCCACACCCACTTCTCTCATGTGATTGGATTTTATGAGTCTTAAAAATGTTAATATAGATGATTAGATTTCTTCAAAACAGAGGAAAAGATTTTCTAATCTTGTAAATAAAATCTCTTCAGACAACTTCTCATTGAGTGAGTGGTTTGTAACTAATGAAACCCCAAATTCTGAATTTTTATCTAGTTTTTGCTGATTGCACATTTATTTTTAGCTTATGAAAAGGGAAAAGTTGATGTCATCAGTTAATGATTTTAGCACATCATGAAAAATTCAGAAATGTTTTGCCTTATTCTGGCTTTATCTTCTGTTGTGTAGTATTGGTTATATTGTAAATATTGATCCATTCTGTATTTTAATGCAAGAATTTAAAAACACTTCAGCTTCACCTCCGGAATGGAGATTTCTTCTGCCCCTCCTTCATTTTGTCAAATTGTGTAGGATGAGAACTTACAAAATATACTCAATAATATGGGTGGTAAAGAATATCCTTGATGTACTATTGAATTAAAGAGGATTCATTTATCTCTCCCTTTACCATTATTCTTCTTTAAGTATAAAATATGTATTTTATAATACTTATGAAGTAGCTCTCAATTCCTTCTTTATTAAGAATTTTTATCAAATTAATTTTCACTGTCTGTGGAGATAATTATATCTTTTAAGATAGTGAATTATGTTGATAAATTTTCCATTGTTAAAAATCATCCTTCCTATCTTAGAAATATCCATATTGATAATGTTTTATTATTTACTAAATCTGTTGTTTATATGGCTTAAAAATTATGATTTCCACAAAAACTAAACTGATCAGTAACTTTTTTTTATATTTAAGGAAACAAACAATACACTTAGAACCACCAAAATGGATATCTTAGTTAGCTTAATGATATGCATATTTAAATAAAGTATACAGATAATCATTGTAAGATCTGTGTTTGTGCAGTAAGTTTCCAAATCAAGGCAACAAGAAAAAAGTCTACAAATTCAGATAGCAAAATTCCTAAATTATAAATATTAAATACTAAATTAGATACCATTAGATCAGCTGTCAAAGCTGTGAATGTTCTCAAAATATCAAATAGAAAGTTCTTATAAATAATCACTAAAATTTATTCATACTCTCTTTACTTAAAAAAAGTCAGTCTTATACTTATTTAATAAAATCATTTTTGAAGCTTTTTTGTCCTTCCGATTCCAAAACATATATCTAAATCTGGAATTAATAGCTCCTTAAGAATCCCTGGTACTTTGTTTTGCAGAAGTTGGTATATTTAGATTTTCTGTAACAGAGTCAAATTTTATAAATTTTCATATACCTATAAATTTATCCATTTTATCCAAGTTTTCACATTTATTTGCAGAATGTTAAGAAATGAAATTTCTTGAATAGTTTGAATATTTTGTTCCCCATTAATTTTTTAGTTGTGCTTTCCCCATTTTTATTGATTAGGCTGTCTTTTTGCTGGTTTTTTTTTTCACTTCATGGATTTACTTTTTCCTACCATCTTTTTTGGTTTTATTAATTTCCATTTTTGTACTTATATCTTTTCTTTCCTTTATATTTCATTTATGATTAATCATTTCATATATATGTCATTTACTTTCTGACAGTTTCTTCAAGATTTTGAGTCTTGGTTTCTCTTTCCCTATAACTTTACATAATACGTTCATTTATCCCTAGCATATATTGTTCATTCTGGAATTATATGAAATACATTAATGTTATAATTATTTCAAACTTCAAAATAATGGAATTTCCTTAGCCTGTGAATTTAAAAATCAGTTTATGTCTTGCTTCTGGTTTACATTATACTTTAAAAATCTCTTTCCTGATAATTTAAATATAGATTGCAATACATTTTTCATGATAATATAATGTATTAGTTCATTCACTCATTTATCCATTCATTCATCCCATATTTATATTGTACCATGTTTTAAGCACTGTTAAGTAGTGGGAATGTAGTAGCAAATAAAACAAATAATGTTCTTACTTACAAATATGGTCAAAGTCTAAAAGAAGATAGTCTTCTTTTTGTTCTTCCTTGTCTATCAAAGGAAATTATTTCAAACTTGCAACCATTGCCCTCTGAGGCCCTGCCTATAGTTGGGGGACACTGTGCTTGGGCAGGACCTGGTCATTGCAATTCATGGATACAAAACCAAACTCCATTCCAATTGTTAGGTAGATTCCTTCTTTCTTGTGCCCCTTTGACATTCCACTTTTATGGGGCATACTTTCTCTGACACAGCTTAGCATCAACTGCTCAGTAATGTTAGAGGAGAAGGGAGAAAAAATGGGTGAACCTAAACCCAGAAGGTCACATTGATTTTCAGTATATTTGAATTCATCCTCATCAGAAGGAAACATCTGAGGCAAAGGAGCACCGGCTCTTAGTTATGCTTATTTGGAACTAAATGGAAATTTTCCACTGAAAAAGGTGTTAATAGCTAGAAATATTCATCCACTTCATCACATGAGACCAACTTTCACCAAAATAAAAAGCTGTCAGTACAAACTCACTTTTCCAATATGGTTCCCAAGCTCTACACGAAGAAGAAAAATGAGTGCAATTCTATACACAAGAGTTAACTACCCTTTTGCTTCCCCTCCAGTACTCTTGTATTTTAAAACTAATATATATTTTAGCACAGAACTAAACCATGATGAACAGGCTATGCCATGAGATTTAAGAAGGAAGGGGTTCATGAAGAGTCTGTGGTGAGGCAAGATGATTTGGGTTCCCAGAAGCATTGCATACATAGTCTTGTTCCAAGAGAGCAGTCTACCTACTTAGACAATAATTAAAACAAAACAGGAAGTCAAATAACAAAATAATTATAGAGTTTATTGAAACTGATTACCAAATTCTCCCCATCTTGCTTTTGTAACAGGCAGAGCTTCATGTCTTTCAGGAACCTGCTTTATGTGACTCAGTAGAGATGGTGATGAATTAGGGAGCATAATATGAGAATTACAGCCAGAGATGTGAACCTTCCCTTGGCCAGAGTTTTTGGTTTTGGATAACCTGTCTGTGTGGCTAGTACTTGTGATCATACTGAAAATGTTGTTGTCCTATATTTACTACTAAAAGTGCAAACATATCCCAAGGACTACCAGGAAAATGAAGAAAGGAGTGATTAGACAAAGAAAATTATTGGAATCAAAGTCAGTGTTAATCTTCTCTGAAAGTATATAACATTTCAAAGTAGATACATTTCAAAGTAGAAACATTTCAGTTTCACAGCAACACTATCTGGAAATGGCTTCATGTCTCTGAGCTTGGAAGTCCTATCTCACCTGGTGCAGTTCTGTGTTGGGCATGTGGCAAGTCTCAGCTCACTCTACATTTCTCTGAGGATTTCCTTCTCTTGGATCATTTGCACTTCACTGTCCTTGAGTTGTTGGAAATCTCTTCTGCTTTTCTCTGCAGTCTCTCTAGATGGAGTTACTCCTTCCCTTAGAGAAATAGATGCATCATATAGTATTGAGCCTTGATCACCATCTTCCTTAAAATGACATAATCCAGCATGGATATCAGATTAGAAGGATCAACTGCCCTCACTCCCAATAGAAAATTCATACCTTAAATATTCTTTTGTTGGTGTCATCAGGCAAGATCTCCATAAAATTTCAGTCCCACAACTGGGTCTTGAATAATTGCTAGTCCTTTCTTTCCATCCTTTCTGTGCTCAAATCTACCCCCATTTAAACCAAGCCCTCTAAGTGGTCCCAGCCTCCCTCCTTGTGACACTTCCTCAGGATATTTACTCCATCGATTATTCCCTCCCTCACATAAACCTTCTTCCATTCCCTCATGTTGTTCTACCTCGTTCATATAAGTATTTAAATACATTTAATATGCAGCATAATATACTAGATTAAAAACAATCAGAAGTTTATTCTATCATTTCTATAGCAACTACTCTATTTCTCCCTCTCCTTCACAGCCAAACTTAGGGAACAGTGTCTTTATACTTGGGCCTAAGAAGCTTTATCCAAACCTTCACTGTTGGTCTAAGTCTGCATACCAGGTCCTGACTAGCCCTTATGTAGCTTTTTTGTGTGCACTAGTATTGTAATGAACTCTATACTTGGGGTTATAGATAAATAATTGAAACTGCCACTATTCCCTGGGAAGTTATCACTATCTTTTAACTGGTAATTTTTTAGCTAAAAAGTCTATGTAGCATTATGACAGCATTCAAAATAAAAGAAAACAGTTTCATTCTCATGACAAAATCCTGGATTTTGCTAGTTTCTTAATTTAGATTTCTTTGTGATTCCTGAGGCATTTTCCTTAAAGTTCCCAGTTCTTTAAAAGTTGCTTCTGCAAAAGAACCATGAGTTTTAGTGACAGAGATGATATTGTTATCAATCACAAACACCTATGTGAAAAGGTCATGACTGAGTGAGCAGTTGTAAACTTGAGTTAAATGTGTTGGCCAGATGTTTCCATATTAAACCTAAGAGTTGACAAAAAAATATAATAGAGACTTTGAAGGGACCCTAAGGATAATATCGATTTCCTGAAAAATTGGCTGATATACATTTGAGTAACCGAAAATGGAAACCAGCTTGCCTCAGAAGTCATTGATCCTTGTGCTGCCTGTTCCACAAAGAATCAATTGTACATATCTGGCCAATGGTTCTAAGTAAAGTTCCCTCAAGAAGGCTCAACCCAGCTATGATGAAAGTGTCAAAATTGGCCAACAACAGTGAAAGAATATACTAATATCTTAGGAAATACATTGAAATACGTCACCTCCACCAATTTTATTCTCATCAATTTCATTATTATAAATCTAATCTTTCTCTCCGATTTGTGATCTACATTTGTGATTCTACATTGCTTTAAAGGCATCATGTGTCTGTATTCCTCAGCAGCCCATTCCTCTGGTATGAGGTGGTGACCAATGTGTCTGGGGACTAATCATAGATCCCACAGAGCAGGTTCCTGTCAATGTCACAGAAGAGTTCCTTTGCCTCCTTGTGGGTCCCACACATATGTACCTCACAGCTCGGCTTGTGGCAAGGTCTGATTTTTTTGGGCAAAGCATTATCTTAGCACAGAGATAGTCTGACCACAAACATTTTTCCTCCATTTCATTCTCTAAATTCAGAATCCGAAAGGTCCCTACCCATTCTATTTGTTATATTTGGGTTAGTTTCTCCATCTCACACATGGGATTGCCAAATTTGCTATTTTTTTCTTTCAGTTTGAGGTTTTATTTTTCTATAACAGTGTAATAAAAGTACGAGGGTGGAGAGAAGTTCTCACCTTCAGTCTTGACATCTGAGAATCTCCTCCTGGGTGCTTATCATCACAGGCTCTTCCCTCCATTGTGGTCCATGTTCTGTACAAGGGTAAGTATTGTACATATATAAACTCTAAGTAATAGTGTAGAAAACAGGATTACCATATGCAGAGCTGTCACTTCCCCTAATCTCAAAGAGGGACAAATGGAGGGAGAGGTTACTGAAACTTAGGAAAGAAAGTCATATAAAGTAGCTTTCCAACAAGTTGTGATCTTCTTTTAAGGAAACTTCCAGACCAAAGCTACCTTGCAGGGAATGCCATAGGAAAATGAATACACTACCTTACACATCTTCATGCCACATTCTGTCTCCAGGGCTCTCCAATCATCTAATACAGCTGTAAGCAAGAGAAGACTGGAGATTTGAAGATGTAGTTTATACAGGTGAATCTCCACTGTGGAAAAGAGGGGAGAGTGGATTTGGAATGATGAATATAACCTGTCATTGCTGCTGATTCATCCTGTCTTGCAATTAGGTGATACCATGTGCAGAAATTCTCTTCAACTCAAAGTGAGCAGTGAGATGAGGCCCTTCCACAGTGCTCAACTTAGAACAAAGTATTTAAAATGGTAAATATCCACAAGTTCTATATGAAATTTTTTTCTCTAAATTTATATTAAGGAGAGCAGTACTATGCATTCCAGAATTACTTCAAATAGAAAAAGAAAATTCAGACTTTAAGTAATTACCACTGGTTGTCAGTCAAAAATCTACAATTTAATTCTTTGAGTGCTAGTGACTAAAGTAAAAGTATCTACTGACCTAATCTCAATGCCTTAATTTAGTATAAAAATTAATTGCACTCCCCAAATAATGCAGATCACAGCTTCTGGAAGAATAACTCCTGCTCTTTACTCTTTCCAGTTGTTTTAATTCAAAGAAACCTACTTTACCCTCTTCCCCACCCTTAACCCATACACACGTATTCCTTTTATTACCAATGGAATTCGTATATGAAAATCTGTGTTCAATATTATTTCAAAAGACAATTGTGCCATCTATTACATCTAATCGCAAATTACAATCCTGCGATTTCTAAAGATGTAGTATACTGTTTCTCATTATGTTCTTGGTGTCCTCCAGCCTATGTTTCACTTAGAAGGCTAATAATTTCCTTGTGCTTTGGATGAAGGTGGAGAGACCAGAAACCACGGAAGTAGAAAGAAACAATTTAGATATTTTAGGTTTTGTGGAACTGGCCAGGAAGGGGAGGTGGAGACGGCTGAATAGAGGCCACTTTGCCCACTGGGCCTGGCCCGCCCCTCCCCAGGCCACACGGCGGGACTCCTGCGGGGAAAGCGAGCCCAGATCTGGAGTCAGCAGCGCGAAACTGCCGCGCACCCAGACTAAGCTGGCCGATCACAAAGGGAAAGGAGACAGCGCTGGTGACGGAGCCGCGCCACGATGGGCCTGGAGACCGAGAAGGCACAAGTCCAGCTCTGCGCGCCTACAGACGCCACAGCGGTGTCGATTAAGGCGAACCGAGAAATTCGCGAACTTGGGCATGGACCCAGATCCTCACCGGTCAACTCGCATCACAATCTGGGTTTCAAGGATGTGATCGCGGGGCCCGTGTCTATGCACTCCTTAGACGAAGTGTGAATCTGCAGCTATGCCTTCTCTGAAATCAGCAAATATGTCATCTACAACTTCTCCACGGTGTTCCTGGCGATTCCCCTGGCCTTCGGTGCGGGAATTCTCTTTGCCGCCCTCAGCTGTCTGCACATGTGAATTCTAATCTTCTGTAAAGAGCTGCTTAACGGTCCTGCCTGCATTGCAGACAATATGAAAGAGTAAGACAGATGGTGCCATTGCCCCATTGTGTGCAAGCATAGAAGGCATCTTCTCTTCTGTCAGCCTGCAACTGAACACCAAATTTACTCCCCAAAACCTGAAGTAGGTTCCTTTGAATATCCTCTTCGGTGATAAATATACATTGAATGAAAAATAGTTTATTTTCAAAATTGCCAGAACTGGTGAAAATAAAGGATCATTGAACTAGAATACTACCTGGGACTAAGACTAATGAATGATTACATTATGAAACTCATATTCTCATCAAGGTAGAAAAGAGAAATTTCAAAACTGCCTTAGGCCATTGCAGCATCTTTGGAAAAGACTCATGCTTATTCCTTATAAAGATTCTATTGTGTTAGTTAAAAAGTCAATCAGTTTCAGGACTTTATAGTCACAATTTGTATTTAAAATGTTTTCTAAGAATGTTTGGATATGAGGCTGAGCCAAAATTATATGATTAATCAAATATCTATTTTAATAAATCATATACTATCTTTTCAAACAGCTATTGGCTGTTTGTTTTAAAGTACAAATATACATGCAAAGTCATTTAAAAACTTTTAATTTTTAACAAGTATACATATTATTTCCCTGTTTCTGAACGCTATTGATTACTTTGAAATTAATTTTTATTGAGATTTACCATTAATTATTTTATTACTAAGACTCAAATTTTGTAGCAAGTGGGTAAAGGTTTCATGTATAAACATGTTGGTTCTTTTACTGGAGGAGTTGGGCATGCAAGGAGATTTCTGCGATATAAATGATAAACTTTCTAAACTCCCCCCTGAAAAACAAGAGAGATTTTAGTAGTCATACAAAATTTCAAAGTAAGTATTAAAATTTTCCTTTGGCTTGATAGCCAAATATTTACATTACACAGTATCTCCTGCTATGCAGTGGCAATTCTTACCCTGCTAATTACTTGAGATTATTTCTACCTTAAGTAGCATTACGGGTCTGCAGTATTTTGATAATTCATATGTAAACATGATAATTTACATGGTGCTATAACTATAAATATTTATGCATCAATTGCAACATTATGATGATGGGGAAAATGTTAAATATTCCTAAACATCTCTATATACAGGATTATAACCAAGGAATGTAACAATTATTTCCTGACATTGCTAATTCAGACAAGTGTTATTTCAGAGTGCATGGATCATTTATTTTTTGTTCTCGAGCAAGGACACAGCTGGTATAGAATTTCAAGTGATTAAACAGCACACAAGGAAGGCATTCTCTGATTTTTCAATTATAAAATATTTATATACAAGAAGTGGAACTATCATTTTATTAAACAATATTAAGTAAAATTGAAAAACACAAAGGTTTCTTCTTCCCCTATTGGAGTATAAGAAATGTGTCACAATCAGGTGGTGCAATAGTGGTACAGTAGCAGAATTCTCACCAGAGACCAGGGTTCAATTCCTGGAGCCTGCCATGCCAAAAAAAAAAAAAAGTGCATCACAATCAAATTACTGGTATCATGAAGGTCATTTCAAATCAAGCTAAGTTCTTATAATAAATAGGTATGGTAAATCAGCATACTTAAGGTCTCAGTATGAAGATAAAAGCTGAACTGAAAATATCAAGTGATTTGTACTATAATTGTTGAAACATATTTGATATGAAAATTCAACTTTAAAACTTCTATTAAGGAAGTGATATAAAAACTAGACACCTTATGTTAAAAAGTAGTTAGGTAGTAGTTTAGCTTAGTTTTTCCAACTTAAAGTGTCAGCAAGATAATACTGTTTTTAAATATGCATCCATATAAGGCGTTAAGACTTTATGTATATATTAAAGAAAATAAGTAGATACTTTTGCTTTTCGAAATCATGTAATGACATTTTTAGAGCTTTTGAGAGTTCATCATTTCTGATGACTCAGGAAGAGAGGTTTTACCTCAACTATATGGTGTAGATCCAGTTCTTGGTACCTTCTCAGTTCTAAAACTCAGAGGACTATGTGAATGAAATTATCCTGGAAGTGGTGATATAAATTAATAATTCGTGTCCAAATATTTGTCGTACTGCCAAGAGAGAGACAATTCTAAAACGTCTATAATGTAGTTATTCTTATTTCAGTGTATAAATAGACCTAAGCTACATAAAAAGAATGTCAAAAGGAAAATATCCTTGCAACGCTTGCCTTTCTTCCATTTTCACTAAATATTGCCTAAAGATTTAACTCTTCTGCCTATGGCTTTAGAGGAGAAGGCAACAGACCAGGGCTCCTCAAGGGAGGAAAACTCGCGCTTGGACCTCCACTCGCCTCCCACGCTCCTGCACTGGGCGGGGCGTCCCTCAGTCAGTTTCCCTGGAACACGCTGAATGAAGGAGTCCGCTTGGGTCCTCGCCAAGGAGCAGGAGCTGAGTCCGGAGAGGGCTCGTGGAGCCTTCAGAGTCTAGGCGCTGGCGGAGTCAGGAGCTAGGTAAGGGAGCCCCTGCACCTCCTCATGGTCCTCTCAGACCTCGTCCTTGGTTCCAGGACTGAGTCTCCCGAGTTCCTTCACTCGGTGTCGCTGACAGTGAAGGTAGATCAGGGCCCTGAGAGGACGCAGGAACCGCCCTCCTCTTGCGTCCAGCATGTTAAGGGACCCCTAGGGCTCTTTGACACCGCCAGGCGCTTCTGGACACAAGGACCATTCCTGGAATTGTCCAGCATATTTAACCTCTAGGAATAAGACCACCTTCCTTCCCTCTTCTGATTCTGGTGGAGTCCTGGGTGAATAGAACCTGGTGGGGGACAGCATGCGCCGCTCCTCGAGTTCCCGGCAGCGGTCCCCGAAGCGCCGCCACTCCCGAGAGCTCTCCCTTCACCTTTCGCGCAGGTCATACTTAACAAGTTGAGGCAGGAGGCCACTGAACCCCGCGACGGTCCTCGAAGCTTCGTGGGCGCTGCAGCATCCTCGTGCAAACTCATGGAATCTCCCGGAAGGCCGGTTGCCTCGGAAGCAGGCTGCTCCAGCTCAGAATAACCGAAGCCTGGAATGAGAGACGCCCCTCCAGTCTGGAGTAATTAGTTGGAGCCCGCGCATCCACTGACCCGCGTGGACCCCAGAACCAGGGCAGAGGCTCACCACCCGCTAGGCCTCAGAAAGTGAGGTCCCTAAGCTGCTGCCTGAACCGTAGCAGGGCTGGGGGTCGCCGAGCACCTGGGCCTTCAAGGTTAGAAGGTCTCAAGGTGGCCCTCTGCCCTCCTCCATCCCTCCTGATAGCACAGACATTGTCGTTCACCTGCAAGGCTTCCACTCTATCCACAGTGGAAGTCTTTATGAACTACCTTCATTGCTTCAGTAATTTTTATTTACACAATAATTTTAAAAAATTTATTAATTTTTAAAAAAATATGACAAAGAAGCACAAGCATTCTAAACATATAATCGTTCCATTCTACATATATAATCAGTAATTCACAATATCATCACATAGTTGCATATTCATCATCATGATCATTTCTTAGAACATTTGCATCAATTCAGAAAAAGTAATAAAAAGACAACAGAAAAAAATTCATAAATACCATACCCTTTACCCCTCCCTTTCATTGATCACTAGCATTTCAATCTAAGTTTATTTTAGCATTTGTTCCCCCTATTATTTATTTTTATTCCATATGTTTTACGTGTCTGTTGATAAGGTAAATAAAAGGAGCATCAGACACAAGGTTTTCACAATCACACAGTCACATTGTGAAAGCTACATCATTATACAGTCATCTTCAAGAAACATGGCTACTGGAACACAGCTCTACATTTTCAGGCAGTTCCCTCCAGCCTCTCCATTGCACCATAACTAAAAAGATATCTATTTAATGCATAAGAATAACCTCTAGGATAACCTCTCAACTCTGTTTGGAATCTTTCAGCCATTGACACTTTATTTTGTCTCATTTTGCTCTCCCCCCTTTTGGTCAAGGTTTTCTCAATCCCTTGATGCTGAGTCTCAGCTCATTCTAGGATCTCTGACCCACGTTGCCAGGAAGGTTCACACCCCTGGGAGTCATGTCCCACATAGACAGGGGGAGGGCAGTGAGTTTGCTTGTTGTTATTTACACAATAATCTTTTAAAGGGAAAATTCATATTGTTCTATTAAATGAAAAGCATAATAAAATAAATAATAAAAGCATAATAAAAGTTATGAATAAAGCATGAGATTTTGTTGGTTTGACCAGGTTAGTGTGATGGCCTGACAAATCCCAGAGTGATTTGAACAATGAATAAAGAAGTATTTGCAAAGTCCCCTTGGGGGAATGGGGAGAAAGAGGAAAAATTCAACTTCCCTATTTGAAGAATTCCTGATATTTTCACAAGCAGTGTGGACAGCCGAATCAATAGGCCAAGCCCTCAATCCTGTCAGTGGCTGAGAGACTTCAAACAGAAAGGTTACCTGGAAGTTATTCTTATGCATTATATAGGTATACCCTTTTTAGTTTATGGTGTATTAGAGTGGCTAGAGGGAAGTACCTGAAACTGTAGCGCTGTGTTCCAGTAGCCATCCTTCTTGAAAATGATTGTGTAATAATATAGCTTTTGCAATGTGACTGGGTGATTGTGAAAACCTTATGTCTGATGCTTCTTTTACCTATGGTATGGACAGATGATGAGTAAAAAATATGGATAAGAAATAAACAAATAATAAGGGGAACAAAGGTTGAAACAAATTGAGTAGATTGAAATACTAGTGGTCAATGAGAGTGAGGGGTAAGAAGTATGGCATGTATGAGATTTTTCTTTTTTTAAGAGTTTAAGAGTTTTTTCTTCTTTTTTTCTTTTGCTGAAGAGATGCAAATGTTAAAAAAACTGGTCATGGTGATGAATACACAACTATGTGATGATATTGTGAGCCATTGATTGTAACCTTTTCAAGAATGTTTGTATGTCGAGAATATCTGTATGTTTGTTTGCTGTTTGCAAAAAAAATTTTTTCAAATGTTTAAAAGTTAACACAAATCCTGTGCAAACTAACTTAAAAACACAGACAATAAATGAAAAACCTAATCATTCAGAAAGAGCAAATAGTACAATAAGTACATTAAAGAGGAGACAAATTGCTTAGACAGTTATGTATGAAACAAATTTATTTTTTTTACATATTCTAAAGAGAATGTTTACTTTTCTAGTAAAAAGACGTCCTATATAAAAATATGCTTAAATTCTGAAAATGTTAAGAAGCTTTCATAAACCCATTTCTGTCATTTTGATATCACTTTGATCTAAATTCTCAGTTTCTGACCTTGACCTATTGTCGTCTCCAGCCAGTCACTGCAGTGGACATTCTTCAGGGTCCAAATCAGCTCCCTCTTGTGCTGAGGATACTATGCTTAAATATATATTGTGAGGACTTCTGTCTCTGTGTGGCTGCCTGCATCTTGGGACCTTGCCTTGGACCTATTCCAAGCTGTGTCCTTCTGATTGGCACCATCCACTCACACTGAGCTCAAATTCCCAGCCCTCTTCAAAGCTGTGTCAACATAGGTCAGCAGTACCTGTCAACATCTTAAATTAACATAACTTTTAACACAAATGCATCATCTCTAGAAGTCTTTACTGTAAAATTTCTCACAAAGTTGTTTAAGGATATGTGTGCCAAGATATATAATGCAACATTTTTTCCAAGACCAAAATAAATGGAATATAACTACTGTCATTTTGGAAAAATTAGTTGAACTCCCCACACCTTGAGTTTCATATCTGTAAAATGGTATAGTAACTGTACCTTTTGCACAGTTGCTTGGATTAAATGAAATAAACCATGTGATGTACCATCTGTAAAATGGTATAATAAGTACCTATTTTGCACAGTTGCTTGGAATAAATCATGTGATGTGCCTAACTCAGTGCCTGGTACCTAACCATTAAATGCTAATTATTGTTAAAATTGGACAAAATATAAAAAGGTAAACATTTCATTTCAAATGCACATTGGAAGGTAATTAAAAATTTGAACAGAAAACAGAAAGAAATAAGACAGTATGTTAAAAATGAAATGCTATGAATCTAGATATGGTAAAATATTCACATCATCATTTCAATCAAGCCAGTTTCTGTTGCTCAGATTGCTTTCGTAGCTTAAATTTTTTCTGAACTGATTCCCTAAACTCTCATTCATTAAATTAAATTATACTCTGTCATTTTGACACCTGGATTGGGATGATGGTGTTTAAGTGAGCATACAGGGTTGATACTGTGTCACAGTTCAGAGGTGGAGACACTGCAAAACCACCAAGGAAAGAATGGATAGACTAAAACCAATTAACACACATAGATTAGGATTAGAATTTGGATCTCAAATTCAGATTTGAAATTTACATTTGGGATATCTTTATTTACTAAGCAATGGTTTACATTTGTTATTGAAGGCGTGGCTTTCTAAAGATGTGGCTTTCTAAAAGTGTGGTTATGGATATCATAGCTTCTTGTTTGTTTTTGTATTTAAAATGGAAAGTCATTGGTACCAAGATGTATTCCTAATATGGAGGAAATCTGAATATTGTTACCTTTTTGAATACCTAGAAGTTACAGCCTCTTTAAGGAGATGGGTGTGAGTCATTTTTCTACAGCAGTAGAAGGCTGCCTTTAGCATTGACTAAGCTCTGAGACTTGTGTAAATTACTGTTACCACCAGTGACCCCATGAACCATGAAGAAAATTTCCCAGAAATTCTTCTGGAAGAGGCACTTGTGAAACCATTTTTAGAACCCACAGGTGAGTGTGGTGTACAACAAATGATAACCTGATACTTTCCTGTATAAAATAGAAATTTTAGTATGAAAAGCAATTTTGCCATTTTAAGTTCACTGAATAGTCTATAAACTTGATTATTTTTTCTGTTATGTTTTTCTGATTGTTCATATATATTGCAAGCACAGATTGTAAAATATCAAAAGCTTTTCTGATTGTTCATATATAGTGCAAGCACAGATTGTAAAATATCAAAGCATCTATGTACTGCATATAGAGAGTTTGATATGACAAATACAAGCCTATTTAATGTATTTAATTAATTCATAAATGATTATCCTTGAGTACAGTACGTAATTTAGAATCCGAAGGCTTCAGGTTCCAGAATTAGGTTTTAAATTAAGAAAATGGTGATAGTTGGAGAAATACTAGAAACAATAGGCTTGCCTTAACTTCCCTATTCTAGAAATATAAACTGTATTGTTTAACCTACTCTATTTCAAGGCACAATGTAGTAGATAATGCTGGTTTTTATATCATCTCAAGGTCATCTGCTTTCACAGTGTGAAAAAGGTCTCTATAATGAGTCTGATCTCAGGAAAATATTTGCTATGTTAATCCTTTACTTTTTGATTCTTACATGAAACTGTTAATATTAAAGAATGGCAGTTTCAACTGCTTAGGATTCTCAACTTGAAAATTTAAATGTAATAGGATTATACTGCTTATTTTAAGATAAAATCAGCTCTTCTGCATTAAAATACAAATGAGAATGTACCTGTGGAGAGTATATTCTGCATGTGGTAAAAAAGGGCACTGAATAACATTTGGTTTTGTGGAAATCAAATTTTATTAGCTTTCAAATTAATTTTTTTCAGTGTGTACAATAAAGGCATTATTTGGGGCAAAGTTATGAAAAGGAAAACAATATATAGAAAATTGCTATATTATGTTTCCTTAGTACTATGCTCAGTTTTTGTATACCAGTGTAGATTAGGTTTTACATAGTGTTTCCTCGTTTTTGTCTGGCTTCTGTTACTCGGCATAATTATTCTGAAATTAATTCATGTTGTACTTATCAGTAGTTGAATCTTTGTCATTAATGAGTAGTATTCCATTGTATGATACACAATTGTCTATCCATTTACCTGTTAATAGATATTTTGGTTATTTCTAACTTTTGGATATCACAAGTACAGTTGCTATGAACATTAAAGTGCAACTATTTTTATGAACATAGACTTTCATTTTTCCTAGGAATGGAATGGCTGGATTATATGGTAGGTATATGTTTATCTTTTTTAAAAAATCTGCCAAATTCCTTCCTAAATTGGTTGTCCTTTATTGTATTTCCACCAGTTTGTGAGATTGCCCATTATGCCACATCCTCATCAACATATGTTATTGTAAGTCTTTTTAATTTGAGGCACTCTAATAGATATATAGAGATGTATAAATTTTAAAATTTTTAATTTCCCTAATGACTAATGATGTTCAGCATCTTTTTATGTGCTTATTTGCCATCCATGTATCTTCTGTGGTAAAGTAACTTGTTAAAATTTTTTACCCAGTTTTAATTAGAGTTGCTGTTTTTTTTATTTGAGTATCATGAGTATATATAAGAGTCTTTTATCTGATATGTGTTTTGCAAAAATTGTATCACATGCTGTGCCTTATTTTTTCATTCTTTCACATTGCCTTTCAAAGAGCAGGAGTTCTCAATTATCATGAAATCCAAATTATCAGTGTTTATTCTTTCATGGATTTGTGACTTTGGTGTCATATCTAAGGAATCTATACCTAACTTAAGGTCACAAAGATTTTCTCCTGTTTTCTTCTAGATATTACATAGTTTTAGATTTTATCCTCGTATCTATTATCTATTTTACGTTAACATTTTTACTTTTCAAGTACTGCACATTTCATTCTTTTTTATCATGTTGAAATTCACATAACAAGTACTTAACATTTTAAAGCCTAAAATTCAGTGGCAGTTAGTACATTCACACTCTTCCTCAACCACCACCTCACTCTAGTTTCAAAACATTTTCATCAGCCCAAAACACTCCTTACCCATTAAGTAAAATCTCCCTCTTCTCCCCTCATCCTTTGGCGATAGCCATTCTTCTTTTTTGCTGTACTGATTTGCCTATACTGGATATTTCATATAAAAAAGTATATAATATGTGACTCTTTGTGTCTGGCTTCATTCACTTGTGCCATGTACAGGTTCTTCATTGCTTTTTATAGCTGAATAATATTCCATTTTCTAGATATATCACAATTTCTTAATCCATTCAACTCTTGATAGACATGTGGGCTGTTTTCACCTTTGGACTAAGGTGAATAGTGTTTGTACATGTATGTATATAATACCTGTTTAAGTACCTGTTTTCAACTCTTTGGGGTACATACCTAGGTGGGCAATTTCTTGGTCTGTGTTTAACTTTTTGAGTAACCACCAATTGTTTTCACAGCTGAGCCATTTTACAGTCCCACCAGCAACAAATAGTTTTGCTATTTTTCAACATTCTCACCAACAGTTTTTGTTTCTTCTTCTTCTTCTTATTATTATTGCCATCTTAGTGGGTATGAAGTGGCATCTCATTGCAGTTTTGATTTACTTTTCCCTGATGACTAATGATGATGAACATCTTCTCATGTGCTTGTTAGCCATTTGTATACATTCTTTGGGGATATATGTTTATTAAAATCCCCTGCCTGTTTTTATTTGAATTGTTATTTTGTGTTTGTCAGTGTTTTTTTCTTAATATTCTGATTACAGAACTCATCAGACATGTGATTTGTGATATTTTCTCCCATTCTGTAAGTTGTTTTTTCACTGTCTTGATAATGGTCTTTATATAAAAGATTTTAGTTTTACTAAAGTACAATGTATCCATTTTTCTTTTATTGCTTCTGCTTTTAGTGTTAAAACTTAGAATCCATTGCCAAATCCAAGGTCATGAAGAATGTTTCCTGCTAGCAAGGGTTTTATGATTTTAACTCTTATATTTAGGTCAGTGGTCCAATTTGAGTTAATTTTTGTATATGATGTGAGGTAGGCATGCAATTTCATTTTTTAAAAGTAGTTATCCCGTTGTCTTAGCACAATTTGCTGAAGGAAGAAGAGGGACTTTTTCAATGCTTTTTCAGCCTGTGAGCCTCTCCTGTGGAGTTTGTCCAGACCCTTCATCAGACCCACCAGCTTCTCAGCCTGCCCTATGGATATTGGACTCTTCCATTCCCATGGTTGCATGAGAAACTTTTATAAACCTCATAATTACAGATATCTCCTGTTGGTTCTATTTCTCTAGAGAACCCTGGCTAATAAAGTTGAGTCTTCCAATGTTGTTCTTTTTCAGTATTGTTTTGATTATTTGGGATCTCCAGAATTTGAGGATTGACTTTTCCATTTCTGCAAAAGAAGTCATTAGAAGTTTTCTAGGGATTGCAATGCCTTCAATCTGTAGATCATTTGGGGGAGGAATATTGGTGGGGTTTTTTTTTTCTTGAAGGGCTTTTACAAGCATTATCAGAAATCAGGGCAACTGGATTACAATTCAGTGATTTATTCTAATATACCAGAAAGAAAAAGAATACTTAAGTACACATAATTATTCATTAAATTCTAATTCCTTGGTTACATCCCCTCCCCACTTGACAATTTACACATATCACATTCTGTTATCTCACTGTTCATTCATATGCCTGTTTCACTTTGGACATATTACTGTTACTTTTCACACAATGCTAATTTTTTTTCCAATGCTAATTTTTGCCTCAAAATGTTCAATCCTTTCTTTAGCTTGTTTTATTTATTTTATTTTCCCCCAAGCCATTTCCTTAAGGGATCTGCTTTCCAAACTGCAAATATCTGATGGCAAATCACATGACAAAAGCTCCAATCAATGGATCTGTGTTTTGCAAATGTTTCATCTTTAAAGGTAAAATGTATTGACAATTAGCTAGGGTCTTGGATACAACAGTCCTCAACAGTGAATCTTGAAGAGGGTTAAATGTTTGCTGTTCTGTATTCCAATTTGACTTTGCAATAATTCTCTTAAATTGCACAGCATTTTAAATTTGTATTTCATTTAATGTTTCTCACATTTTTTCTCCCCCCAAAGCACAAGTGTTTGTTGATGGTATAAGATTCAATTCCAGGCCTGTTTAACTGACTTGAAAGCATGAGTTTAAACTACACAAGAATAGTATAGACTGGAATAAAAATATAATAGAAAAGGGTTGGCTATAAATGCATTTATATGAATAACACCAGTGATAGAATCTACAGATATAATCAATATAAGAGATGTCTTGTAGTCATTTTGTGGCACAGCTCATCTTCAGAGTAGAGCCTGAATCTGTAAAATGACCAAATGTGTATGAGCCAGCATAAGCTAGGTGACAATGTGTTTTAAACACATTGAAGTCAAAATGTGTTTAAACACAGTGAAGTCAAAAGCTTAGCACTTTACTAAGATTTTACTTCTTGTTCAGAGTACATGTTCATTTCAAGTTGTCTGTGGCCCTTCTCCATATTGTCTATATTTTAGGATCCTATATTTTAGGATCAGTTTACAACCAATATTGTTGGTTGTAAAGTAGAGAGAAAACAAAATGTAGCAAACCAGGTGATGATGATGATTATTCTTCTTCGTGGAAGTTCTTCATGTCAATCCTGTTCACATTTCATTGGCCAAAACATTCCATATGTCCCTTAACTCCAAAGAAAGTGTCAATGAAGTTTGGAGTTTCTTTCTCAGCTATGAGGGCACATAGCAATGTCTACTAGCTTTTTCTCCTCATTTCATAAGGCTTTCTTGGGGACATTTTTCTTCTGCATTTCCAAAGATCCCTGGCTGTGTGGGCTTTGTCAGTACTCCTATTGGTGTCTTAACAATATGAAATCTTTCAACCCATGAATATGGGATGTCTTCCATTATTTAGGTCTTCTTTAATTTCTTTCTGCAATGTTTCATAATTTTCAGGGTCCAAGTCTTTCACCTTTTTTGTTAAATTAAGTTCTGGTATTTATTCTCTTCATTCATTGCTGTTGTGTAGAATAATTTCATTAATTGAATTTTTATTTATTTTAATATATTATCTTTCTAAATGTAGTGCATTACAAGAAGTTTTCTCATTGCAATTAAAAAAAGGGGGGAAATATGGATGATGGATAAAATAGGGAAAGGAAGGCATAATCCAACCATTTTTTGTGACTCTCTTGTGAGCCAGGCATTTTATAAGCATTAACTCTAATTTATATCATATATGATTATAACTTTATTCTCAGTTCCCAAAATGTGTAGATGAGAAAGTGGTCATACAAAGAGATAATTATTTAAACAATAACATTTTGTAATTTCAAATTCATAATTTTCATCTATATTTGTCCATTATGCAATATTGATTTTTTTTTACTACATGGTGCTGGCTCTTACTGATTATATTTACTGGACAGTCTTCCCTGCTAGGTAGGCACTGAGAGCATGAAGGCAGGAATTATAACTTCTATCCCTGTATTTCATCCAACTAGAACAAGGCTTAGAAAATAGTAGGTGCTGAATGAATTTGAAAATGTATGATGTAAACCACAAGCAAAGCTCAACTGAATCTGTATACCTCATCTTCTAGAATGTGTTATAGGCCTTACTGTAATATAGTAGCAGAAGTCCTTTATGGTACCTGCTGATTTTGATGTAAAGAATCACATCTTTTTTTTTTGGTGGGGGGGGCATGGTCTGGGATTCAAGCTTGGGTCTCCCACATGGAAAGCAGGCATTCTAACCACTGAACTACAAGAGTCACATCTTTAAAACTAATTTTGCAAATTTAATGTTGAGCAGGGAAGTGAGTAGCAAAATCTGCATCTGGGTTTTCCGAATACATTCAACACTTCAGCTATCTAGAACGTATACAAAAGTAGATAAATCCTTACAAGTCATAGAGAATAAAAGCATATATTTACACTAAAATATTTTATATATATATATACATATATATATGAAACACAGTACTGATACTGCCTATAAACCTCTAGATATTTTAGTCACTATTTGTATTTCCAATGCCTTGGCCATTCCTTGTTTGCTTGTTTATTCAAAAAAACTCAAAATGGCCTTTAATAAATAGTCATTGCAATAAAAAACATAAAAATATATTTAGGAAACTGACATATATGTATATATAAAATTTTCAAAAAACCTTGCCTTAAATAAAAACACTTTATTTTATTCTCCTAATTGCCAAAAACATTTGTAAATCATCAACTATTGTATTATATTTTCTTAATTCAGCTATCTCCTCTGTTTATTCTGAAGTTACAACAGGCAAAGCCTGGAAATATATATATATACATACACCCAAGATCATTTATTAAAAACCTCTGAGAGCTTGGCATGCCCTATGAGACTTCTCCAGGGTCTCACATTTACAATTGAGTGGTAAGAGGGTAGATCACCTTCACTGTGCTTGTGGAGTTAGGAGCATGGAAAGGCTATGGAGCAATTGGATTATTAGGTGAACTCATTGCCAAAAGAGCTCATGCTTAGTGAGGAGTGAGTTTTGGAAATATGATGAATTATGATTTATTCTGGGGTTCCATATTGGTGCTTCAGAGGAAAATGGTGATAAGTGTTAATGAAATAATTTGTGATATCAATTTCTCTAGCTAAATGTAGTAGTTTGAAGCTGTTAGGCACCATAGAAAAGGTCATGTTCTTTTAATCTGTTCCTGTGGGTGTAGACCTGTTATGGGTGGGACTTTTTGATTAGGTTATTTCAACTGAGAGGTGTCTTTCCTCATTCAAGGTGAGTCTTAATCCTCTTACTTGAGTCCTTTAAAAGGGTAAAAGAAAGAGGCTGACAAAGATGGCATTAAGGGAACCACACTGAGAAAAGCCCAGAGTGGCTAAAAGAGGACCTGCAGAAAACAGAGGAAGCCACTGAAGCCATAGCTGAGAGTAAACAAACCTGGGAGAGAAGAATCAGAAGATGCAAGCTCTATATCTTTCCATGTGATAGAGGTATCCCAGATTCTGGCAGCCTATCTTCAGAGTTCAGAAATCATCCTGTTATTCCTTGACTTGAACATTTTCATGGCCTTAGAACTAAATTTGTAAGTTAGTAAACTCCCATTGTTAAAAGTCAGACCATTTCTAACACGTTGCATTTTGCAAGCTTTAGAAAACCGAAACACTGCATAGACACTTAGATGTAACTGAACAGTGTAAGAATGGTAGATTAAAACATGGAGCATAAAGAGTTCATACTGGAAAGATGTACAGACTAAGATGAGAATATGCAGCACCGCATGAAAGAGAAAGCAGCAAAGAAGAGGAAGAAGATCAAGTCACAAAAGTCAGGATTTTATGAGAGCAGAAAGAAAGGAATGACTGAAGAATAGCAGACATTCAGTAAATGTACTAAATGTATGATCAAAATAACTCTGTCACTTCATTTCCACTCTTTAATTTACTAGCTGCTTGAAGAACCAGCTCTAGCATCACTTGTAAGAAGACTGCTTTTTCCCTGCACAGTATAGTGCCAAGTTTATTGACCCCCTGCATATTTAGCATTTTAATAGTTTTCTGCAAAGTGAAATAGAGCAAGTGTTAATCCAGGCCAGGCTATGTGTCTGGAACAGTTATGAGAGAGATTTTCCTTTCTGGATCTTCTCCCTCAAACAATATTTTCCTTCAATTTTCTAGAGAAAAAGAGGTAAGTCCTGTGGTTTTAATTTTAATATTTATTAAGTATCCTGCTTTTTCCACAGGCTTATTACTCTAGAAAAAAATATGATTTAGATAATTAAAAATGAAAATTAAGAACGAGAGAATTTGATAAATATGTTCATAAACCTTGCATAAATATGATTTTCCTGATATTGGAAGACCTGAGAAAATTTGTCTAAATTCTAAGCATATCAACAAGATATAACCAAGTGGGTTTATTTCTGTATAGGGACAAAGGTTTAAGATTAGGTAATCCATTAATAAAATTACCCATACTTATGGAAAAATTGGATAGATGACAAAAGGATGATGATGAAAATGAATATATACATCATGGACTAAAAACCTCTAAAGTATAAGTAAATAGACATTTTATTAGTATATTAAAATTCATTTCAAGTGTATATGTCAGCATAACTTTAACAGTTGCAAATCTTGTAAGCCTTAGATTACATAAGCAAATATAATCCAACACATTGAGAAAGAAAAAGAAATTAGTGGTATAACAATTGAAAATCTCGGAATTATTTCCAGATACTATAATTACTTACTTACAATAACACATAAATAATAAAGCAATTCACTAAAATGTCTAGGAATCCAAAGCAATAGCTCCACAAAATCCCCCCTACTACCTCATATACACAAAAGATAAGGAGAGCAAACTTCTCAGGGCAGGGAGGAGAGTCTTTTCCCCTGGACAAAGACTCCCCAGACCTTTGCTGAATGTTCACTCTCCAACTCTTTAGTGAAAGGACCCAGCTCACTTGCAGTCTGAGTCAGAGGAGCCCGTGAGGAAGATGAGCCCTTGGACTGACTGTCTTCATCTTCAACCCCACTGCTGGAATCTGAGGACTTAATGCCATCATCATCTTCCCCATCCTCCTTCTTAATTTATTCTGATCCCTGTGAGGGATGGTTATCAACCCAAATAGTCTCTGATGAATCTGTCCCTGGAGTCTGTAGCTCTGCCCCTCTCCATGTCCTTCTGACAGATTCCTCAATGAAGGGGCCTGTAGAGCTGTCCATCTGGACTTGGGACTCAGGCCTCTCATCGTGTCCATGTTCCTGCACATGGATTCTCTGTATGCAACATATTCTTTAGGAGGAAAACTCTTGATCCAGAGATCCACCTCTACCTTGTACTGTTGCTGCAGCTTCTCATCCAGTTTCTCACATTGCTTCTTCAGACTCTGTGGGACATATTGCCAGCATCTTCCAGACACCACTATGTGCTCTCTCTCTGACATACTATATAAGACACCACTCTCCCACAAATCCTCATGGAACTTGTAGTATCCATTCATTGGAAGTGTCATTGGCTCTCCAAAGAATTTCATCTTTCTGGAAAATTCATTAATTTCTGAAGGGACCTCATTTCTTTCACATTTTCCTGAAAACTCTTTTGGGTTTGGGCTTCGTGCATGTTGGAGATATCAGGTGTCTTGGAATTCTACAGTATATTAAAGCATTCTTCCCCGAATTGAGCAAGTTTTTCCCTATATTCCTGATTCTCCCTCTGGAAATCTTCAACATATTTCAGCTTAATCTGCTCTGGGAGCTCTTTATATCTCTTGGATAAGACCCTGGTCAGCTCCTGCTTTTTTTAACTCAGGGTGCATTTGGGATTACTCAGAACACCTCTCTTTGAAGAAGCAGAAATAATCAGTCAAGGGTTTCTTGGGAAAATCTGGATTTTTCTTGTGTTTTTTGCTTTTGCAGGGATTTTTAGCAAATTCTTGAGTTTCCAGGACTAATTCCATTAAAATGAGAAACTTACTCAAATTATGAGAAAGCTCTAAACATTTGACTTTGCACATTTCTCCAGAAAAATTTTTAAAAGCTACTCTTTTCCCAATTGAAATAAGACTGGGCTGTTTTAAACTTGTATTTGTTATTGGATGGAAGGTTATTCTCCATTGAGTTCCAGTAACATCAGAATGTCTTCTTTATACTACTGGACTTGACTTTTAAGCAACGTCATTTCTAGATCTTTGAGCCATGTATATGGTCCTAGATATCCAGACACCTCTGCAGGAACTCAAAATTCTTCAGTGAATACGTGGTAAGTGAGTTATTTCTGGAAATCCTGCAGTATGTGTGATACAATTCTCTGAGGAAAAAGAGAAGGAAAGTTACTCTTCTCCTATGAAATGAATAAAAAAATCACACACCCCTTGGAATATGTCTGTTCTATCATTTACCTTAAACAATTTAAAAGGCAAATTACCCAACTTCTAAGTTGAAACTTATGTTTAGCTTTCATTTGCACCCTCAAAACCCCCCACTCCTCCCCTCCACTCCATCTACCATAATTTTATCAGGGTCTACCTTAATTGGAACTGAATGACACAAATGACTGGCTTTTTATTTAAGTGGGCTTAGGAAAAGGTAAAGGCCCCAGGAAACATGAGTTAAAAATACAACTAAGAAGAGAAATGGCTAAAATGGAAAGGAATGACCCAGATGGTCATGACTGAAGGTACAGTTGAGGTGAAAGAGCAATGAGACAAATGAAGGAAAGTTTCACAACCCCAACCCCCGCAAAAAAATAGAAACAAAACAAAAACAAAAAAAGGAATTTGAACTTGAAGTAAATTACTGGTTTATAGAGTCTCTTGACCCTAGTTTGCATCTAGTTTGTTGTACACTTTCCAGATGACAAGGATTTAATGAAAATTACAGAATATTTACAACATTTATGTGGTAAACTGCTTCTAATCTCTATGTCTCAGTGAAAGTTTTACCTCCTTCAGAAAGCCCTACTAAGTACCTGCCACCTACAGGAACTTAAACAAATGGCACATCTGATTCCTACCATTTCCTCATCTCCGTTTTTCTCCAATTACCAATCTTGTCTTTTCTAATTAAATATCTCTGGCATATAATTCCTCTAGTCATGACCCAAAGTCTCTTAATAACTCCTTCAGCATTGTTTTTAGGATAATCTTCCTTTCTAAGACCAAGCTCCACAAAAACCACCTTACAAAAATATTAAATAATCCATTAAATAAAACCAGATCTTGCCTAATTGGAGAATGAAAAAAGGAATTGTAACCTGGGGCCCCCAGTGGTGAGAAAAACATGGAGGAATGGAAAGTGAACAGACAAAGATAATCAAAGGGAAGGTGAACTTCTGAGTTGAGTTCTCAATATTTTGGAACATGATTTTTTGTGATATTCTCAGTATACAATAAAATATATACCTGTAATGAATCAGTTTGAAAAATTTACTGGATGAGTGAAGTATTAATAATTATAATAATACAAGATCAGGCTGGTAAGAGCAGAATTAAAGACTGTGCTTGAAGTGGAATGAAAAAATATTGCTGAGATATTAGATGCCATAATGTATATAAAAGAGTCTTGGGAAAGTTTTTCCGTAATATAGAATAAAAAATTGCAAAGGAATGAAAACTTTGAAATACATGAAGTGTTGAAAAAGGTATTAAACTAAAAAATTATTGTGTTCTAATTTCAAAAATAAAAAAAAATACTATTTTACCAGTGTTCTTAGAAAATGAATAATGTGTACAAACTGAAAGAGCTGAAAAAAGTAATTTGATAAAAGTAACATATGAGAAAGTAGAAAAAAGATACAAAGAACAAATAAATCCATACATTGTGTTTATGGCTACAGCTTACTCTCGTGGTTCAGGAAAAAAATAAGTCACTTGTACTAAATGCTCAACTATTTTGTAAATTGTGATTATTTAAAATAAAAAATCAGACAAATTATATGAGTATTCTAACATTATTAATGAGAGGTGCCATATTTAGAATTTAAATTTAGGAAGGATGAATTGGTCTCTTTTCAATTATTTAAAAATATATGATGATGTGTGTTAAGCAGTGGAAATAAAAATACCATTATGGTGGTGTTGTGTGACACTTTTGAGCCAGGCATTTTTCCAAATTGCAGTGCGTTGAATAGTGCCTCATAAGAGGAAATATCAAAGTCCTAACCCCCAGTACCTGTGAATGTGATCTTATTTGGAAACAAGGTCTTTGCAGATGTAATTAAGTATCTCAGGATGAGATTATCTTGGATTTAGGGTGGGCTCCAAATACAAAGACTGGTGTCCTTAGGAGGGGGAGATTTGAGACACAGAGTCATGTGAAGACAGAGGCAGGGGTTGGGGTTTTGTTGCCACAAGTGAAAGAACCCCAGTGGTTGCAGGCAGAAACCAGAAGCTAGTAGAGAGGCAGGGAATGGATGGATATCCCCTCAGAGCCGCAGAGAGAACTAATGTTGATCTTAGACTTCAGGCCTCTAGAAGTATGAGAGAATAAACTTATGTTGTTTAAAGCCACTCTGTTTGTGGTAACTTGTTATGGTAAACTTAGGAAAGTAATTCACAAATGCTTTACTCTTAGGTACTTTTCTTCCTCATAAATTTATGAGGTTGGTTTGCCATTATGATGTCATTATATAGGTGAGGAAGCTAAGACAATTAAGAGTTTATATAACTTGCCAAAGTTATAGTGATGGTAAAAAATAATTTTTTAAATAACAAGAGTGGAAACAACTCAAATATCCATGAAATGATAGATAGATAAACATAATTTGGTATATCCATACAATAGAATATTATCCAGGCATCAAAAGGAATGAGCTACTAACACATGCAACAAGGACTTGAAACATTACGCTAAATAAAATAAAACAAAAAGACCACATATCATAGGATCACCTTTATATGAAATATCTAGAGTAGGCAAATTCACAGGGACTGAAAGTAGATTAGTCATTGCCAGAACCTGGAAGGAAGGTGGAATGGGCAGTGAGTACTAATCAGTATGGGGCTTCTTTTTGAGGTGATAAAAATGTTCTGGAATGGTGATGGTTGTACAACATTATGAATATATCCACTGAATTGTACACTTAAAAATGTTTAAAATGGTAAGTTTTATATTATATGCATTTTATTTCGAGACAAAGAACAAATCATCCTTACTAAAAAAAAATTAGAGACTTTGAAAAGGAACAAAAGATTTTGAAAACTAAAAATAGTATAGCAGAAATTAAAATCTTCAATAGAAGATTAGGAAAATAAAATTCAGAAAGTAGAAAAACAATTTAAAAGATTAAAAATAGATGTTACCAGTCAAGAAAGCAGGAAATAGAGTCTAATGCAGATACTTCAGTTAATCTTAAATGAGGGGGCAACTCAAATAAGTTACACTTAAATGAGGGGGCAACTCACAGTGTTGTCAGCAAGGTAACTGGAATGCATCAAGGGAGTGAGGCACCAAAGTTTAGCAACAGTGGGAAGCTGCTTTTTTCTGTAAACCTGAGGAGGGAGAAATGATTTCTAGCTAAATTTGAAAGATTAGCTGATGTGTCTGCAAAACTTGAGATGAGTTTTCAGTTCAGAGAGTATAATAATGAGTGTGCTAAGGGTTTAGAGAAACCCAAGGAAATGAAACTTACAAACTCCCAAGAAAACAGAAATGTTATAAGAGAAAATAACTAAGATTTCACTTCTCTTAAAGTCAATAGATATAATCAGTATTATGAACTATAAGAATAAGCGTATTGTTTGGAATCACATACTGCCTAAGCTACAAAGAAGAAGGCAATGTGTCTTTCTTCAGAAGTTCACAGATGGAAATATCAAGAGAATATTTCCATTGTGAGGAAATATATAGGTAATATTGGAATTGACAGGGGGGAACATCTCTCCACAGTTAACTTTCTACATTCCTACACAGAAATGCTCTTCTTGCCACACATTGATTGAACAGCCTGAGAAAAAATACTGCGGATATACGGATTATCTATGTAAACCAAAATCGGTCACTGAAAGTGCTTTATTTTATTCTATGATAAAGCCCTATTCATATCTATTTCTAATACAAAATAATTGATTAGTATAACAGTCATCTTTGACTACAATCTTTCATTCTGAAAATTTTCACTGAATTTCCTCTTCTCTTTGGTATCAACACATTTAAGTAAACTCTCCCCATTGTTCAACATAATCATATCAGACTTACTATGGAAATGTCATTAACATTAGGAAATATGCAAATCCCAAAATAAAATGACAACCCCAATGTCATCATTTCTACCATGATGACCAATTTCTGGATTGTAACTGGCCCCTTTAAAGACCAAAGCTGCAGCCTGAAGTTTCTAAAGAGATATCATTTTTTATATTCTACAGCAAAGTTTTCAAATAAGTTTCTAGTATCATGGATGATAGGATTGCATAATATCTGGGTCTGCCTATCAAGAAATTCACAATTCATACATACAAGGATATAAAATAACAGAAAAGATCATATTAATTTATAAAATTCAAATTAATAGAGATTAGCATTCTATAGTTTGAGTAAACTGAAATTAATTTTTATTAACTAGGTGCATTACCATCTGCTTGAGAAAGTCTAAGCCTGATGAGTGTTAAATTAAAATTTTCTCATTTTTAATAGAAAGAAGTACAAATTCATTTACTCACTTACCTGGATATTCTATGAATAGTCTAACCAGCATTAGAAGAAATGATATCCAAGTCAGGTCAGGAGGTCTGTGTTCTCTGGGTTCTCTGGAGTGGAGTTGTAGCTTTCTGTGGTCTCCACAGTCCAGCCAACAGAAAGTGCCTCTGAAGGGAACCCTCTGGGATGCCTTTAAAGTAGGAGGCTTGAAGCTCTGCCCTGATTAGATTTCTGTGGTTGAGGACCAGCTGGTGTCCCTCCCTTTCTGTCACTGATTGGTTTAACACCCTTCCTAATTTCCATAAATAACCTACTGCAATCACTCCCCAGACTTGGTTCATGCAAATTACACCCAAAGGGCAAATGCATGTCTGAGTTTCTGGGATTTGGCATTCTAGTCCCATTTCCTCCATATTTTAAAATACATCCTTCCCTTCTGTGATAATTTCTGTCTTTTTCACTGTGGCATAAGATCTGATATAATCATTTCTTCTGGATTGCCATTTAAGTTTCTATTGTTCTAATAAATTTTTACCCAGTCTTTAGAGTTAAAGGTGGCACTTAGATCAAAAAGCGAATGATTATTGTGGGTGATTTGGGAAAATGAGAAGTAATGCATCAAATTTCTTGCCTTCTGGCTGATTTAATTTAACTGAGTGACATACAGGCTCTATTCATTTTGAGGAATGTCTTGCATGAACACTAGGATTTTTACAAAAAACTCAATAATTGCTATGCAAATCCCTTACCTAATACTGTTTTGAAGGCTAAGAGACAATATGGATCTATTCAATAGACTGTACTTTGTGGACTGAAAATACATTTTTCAGAGAACAATATCATTAACCTTAATGTAACCTAAACCTAACACTAACACTACCCATCAACCTACAACAATATCAAAACCAACAACAATCCCAAATCAATCCGAAGATTCACACCAATCTTAATCCCATGCTAAGCATAATCCAAATCCTAACGGTGGCCTAAGCCTAACTCTCACCCACAACCTAACACTAATGCTAACCCTATATTAACCCTAAACCTAACCTAACACCAACATTAACATATACTTTTCAAAAACCGAGTAATAATAATACCTCCAAAAAATTCCATGCATTTTTAATGGAAAAAAGCATTGCAAATGAATGTTTCCTAGTAAAACATGAGATGAGTTTGTAAATGTGTTTTGACAGCTCATTGATTTACCACCTCCATCCACCATCAATTTTGTCTGTGAAAAACAGCATTTACGCAGAGCACTAAAGTACAGCTATGACAACCATAACATAAAACTGTTTGGAAAATTAGAACGGTCCTGGACCATTAACTGGTGTAAGATTTTAAATTAAAACTGCAATATTTCAGAGAACATAAACTTTAAACTTAACTCAAACATAACACAAACACAGCCACAAACAGAAAGACAAACTGAAACCCCAAAGAACCAAAACCAGATCAAATCTCAACCTACAAACGCAGTCCCAAAATCAACCCCAAGATTAACTTCAAACCAAACCCTCACCCTAACCCTTACCCAAAATTTTATCTTTACCCTAAACCTTACCCTAGTCCCAATCCATACCACATCCCTAACATTAAACCTAACCCGAACCCCAACACCAACCCTAAACCCAACTCTAAATTTTATACCAACCATACACCCAAAGCAACCCTATACCTAACCCTAACACCAACTATAACCCTATCCCTAACCCTAACCATAACACCAACAATAACCCTAACCCTAATCCTAACAGTGAGCCTAGACTTAATATAATTTGCTTCATAAACTGAGTAATGTACTTGGTCCACACATGTCCATACATATTTTTAGCATAAAACATCATTTTTCAACAAATCTCACCTAATTTTAGCTGAAAAAAAGTCTGTGAATGGGATTTGAGAACTGAGTGACATACAGGCTCCATTTGTTTTGATGTATGTCTCACGTGAATACTAGCATTTTCACAGAAATCTCAACAATTGCTATGCAAATCCTCTACCTAATACTGTTTTGAAGGCTAAGAGACTTAATGAATCCACTCACTTCCATGCACTTTCTGGACTGAAAGTACATTCTTCAGAGAACACTATCCTTAAACTTAACTAACCTAAACCTAACACTAACAGTACCCCTAAACCTGCAACAACCTCAACCAACAACCATCCCAAGTCAATCCGAAGCTTCATACCAATCTTAATCCCACCCTACGCATAATCCAAATCCAAACCCTAGCCTAGGTCTAACTCTAACCTACAACCTAACACAAATGCTATCCCTACTTTAACCCTAAACTTAACCATGAGCCTACCACTTGTATCGACACATACTGCTTCAAAAACTGTGTAATAATATCTCCACACATTTCCGTGCATTTTTAATGGAAAACAGCATTCCAAAGTCATGTTTCCTAATAAATTTGAGAAGAATTTGTAAATGTGTTTTAAGAGCTCATTGACTTACCACCTCCACTCACTTTCAAGCAATTTTGTTGATGAAAAACAGCATTTCTGCAGAGCACTCAAGTACAGCTATGTGAACCATTACCTAAACCTCTTTTGAAAACTTAGAATGGCACTGGTTCCATTGACTGGAGTAAGATTATTTACTAAAACTGCAATATTTCAGAGAACCCTCCCTTTCAACATAACTTAAACATAACACTAACGCATCCACAAACACAAACACAATCAGAAACCCCAAAGAACCAATACCAGCACAAATTCCTACCTCCAAATGCAGTCTCAAATTCAACCTCAAGCCTAACTTCAAACCAAACCCTCACCCTCACCCTAACCTTAACCCTAAACCTAGACCCAACCCTAACCTCAACCCTAGCCCTAAAACTAACCTTAAGCCCAACACCAACCCTTATCCCAACCCTAACTTTTATACAAACCCTAAACCCAATGGCAACCATAACACAAACCCTTACACTGAGCCTAGCCTTAACATAAGAAGTTTCATAAACTGAGTAATGTACTTTGATCACACACGTTTATACATATTTTTAGTGAAAAACACCATTGTCCAACAAATCTCACCTTAATCTAGCTAAGAAAAGTCTGAGAATGGGTTTTGAGAACTGAATGACATACAGGCTCCATTCATTTTGATGTGTGTCCTGAGTGAACATTAGAATTTTCACAGAAAACTCAACCATTACTATGCAAATCCCTTTCCTAATATCATCTCAAGGCTAGGAAATTTAATGACTACTTTAATTTCCATGCATATTCTGGACTAAAAGTACTTTCCTCAGAGAACACTATCCTTAATCTAAACCTAACACTAACACTACCCGTTAACCTACAACAACCTCAAAACAAACAACAATCCCAAACATACCTGAAGCTTCATAACAATCTTAATCCCACCATAAGCATAATTCAAATCCTAACCCTAGCCTAAGCCTAACTCTAACTCACAACCTAACACTAATGCTGTCCCTATATTAACCCTAAACATTACCCCAAGCCTAACACTGACATTAACATATTCTGTTTCAAAAACCGAGTAATATGACTACCTCCACACATGTCCATTCAATTTTAATGGAAAACAGCATTGAAAAGAAATGTTTGCAAACAAAATATGAGAAGGTTTGTAAATGTGTTTTGAGAGATCATTGACTTACCAATACCATTCACTTTCAATCAATTTTGTTGGTGAAAAGCAGCATTTCTGCAGAGCACTCAAGTGCACTTCTATGAACAATTACCTAAATCTGTTTTGAAAACTAAGAATGGTCCTGCTTCCATTAAATGGCCTAAGATTTTTTATTAAAACTGCAATATTTCAGAGAACCCTCACGTTAAACTTAACTTTAACATAACACTAATGCAATCACAAACACAAACAATAGATGAAACCCCAAAGAACCAATACCCACCCAAATCTCTACCTCCAAATGCAGTTTCAAAATCATCCCCAAGCCTAACTTCAAACCAAAAACGTACCCTAACACAAACCCTAAACCTAACCTTAACCCTAACCCTAGCCCTATCCCCAACCCTAATCTCAACCCTAACCTTAACCTAACGACAACCCCAACCCAAACCCAAACCTAACTTTTAGACCTACCATACACTCAACCACAACCATACATCTAACCCTAACCCCAACCCTAACTCTAACCATAACACTAACCCCAAAACCAACCCTAACCCTAACACTGAGCCTAGTCTTAACATAATTGGTTTCAGAAACTGAGTAATGCACTTTGTCAACACATGTCCATACATATTTTAAAATAAAACATTATTATCCAACAAATCTCACGTAATTCTAGCTGAAAAATGTCTGTGAATGGGTTTTGCAAACTGAGTGACATACAGGCTTCATTCATTTTGATGCATGTATTTGAGTGAACACTAGCATTTTCACAGAAAGATCAACAATTGCTATGCAAATCTCTAACCTATTAGTGTTTGGAAGGCTAAGAGATTTAATGGATCCATTCACTTCCATTCACTTTCTGTACTGAAAGTACTTTCTTCAGAGAATGCTATCCTTAACCTAAACCTAACCTAATTTAACATTAACATTACCCCTAAACCTAACACAACCCCAAGACCAACAACAATGACAAACCAACCAGAAGCTTCACACCAATCTTATTCCCACCCTAGGCATAATCCAAATCCTAACCCTAGTGTAAACCTAACACTAACCCAGAACCTAACACTAATGCTATCCCTATATTAACCATAAACCTAGCCCTGAGCCTAAAACTAACATTAACATATTCTGTTTCAACAACTGAGTAATAATAGTACTTCCACACATGTCCATGCATTTTTAATGGAAAACAGGACTGCAAAGTAATGTTTCCTAGTAAAATATGAGAAGAGTTTGTAAATGTTTTTGAGAGCTCATTGATTTACCACCTCCATTCACTTTCAAGCAATCTTCTCTGTGAAAAACAGCATTTCTGCAGAGCACACAAGTACAGCTATGTGAACCATTACCTAAACCTGTTTTGAAAACTTATAATGGTCCTGGTTCCACTAACTGGCATAATATTTTTCGCAAAAACTGCAATATTTCAAAGCGCCCTCCCTTTCAACTTAACTTAAACCTAACAAAAACGCAACCACAAACACAAACAGGAACTCCAAAGAACCAATTCCAACACTAATCCATTCCTCCAAATGCAGTCCCAAAATCAACCCCAAGTCTAATGTCAAGCCAAACACTCACCCTAACCCTAACCCTAAAACTTACCCTCAACCCAATGCTAACATTAGCCCCAACACTAACCCCAAAGCTAACCACACCTAACCCCAACACTAACACCAACCCTAAATACAATCCTAACTTTTGTACCAACCCTACACCCAACCACAACCCTAAACCTAAACGGAACCCCAACACTAACCCAAACATTAACCCTAATCCTAACCCTAACACTGAGCCTAGACTTAACAAAATTTGTTTCAGAAACTGAGTAATGTCCTTCATCCACACACGTCCAAACATATTTTTAGTGTAAATAAGCATTGTCCAACAAATCTCAACTAATTCTAGCTGAAAAAATTCTGTCAATGTGTTTTGTGAACTGACTGACATACTGGCTCCATTCATTTTGATGTATGTCTTGCATGAACACTAGCATTTTCACTGAAAACTCGCAATTGCTATGCAAATCCCTTATCTAAAACTGTTTTGAAGGCTAAGAGATTTATTGGATCCATTCACTTCCATGCACATTCTCGACTGAAAGTGCTTTCTTCTTCTTAGCCTAAACCTAACCTAAACCTAATGCTAACACTACCCCTAAACCTACAACAACCTCAAAACCAACAACAAACCCAAACCAAACCCATGCTTCACACCAATCTTAATCCCACCCTAAGCATAATCCAAATCCTAACCCTACACTAAGCCTAACCCTAGCCCACAACCTAACACCAATGCTATCTCTACATTAACCCTAAACGAAATCCTGAGGCTAACACTAACATTAACATACTCTGTTTCAAAAACCGAGTAATAATGATATCTCCACACATTTCCATGCATTTTTACTGGAAAACAGCATTGCAAAGTAGTGTTTCCTAGTAAAATATGAGAACAGTTGTAAGTGTGTTTTGAGAGCTCATTGACTTACCAGCTCCATTCACTTTAAAGCAATTTTATTGGTCAAAACTCATTTCTCAAGAGTACTCAACTACTGCTAGGCAAACCATTATGTAAACCTGTGTGGAAAACTTTTTTTTAATATAACTGCAATATTTCAGAGAACCCTCACTTTAAACTTAACTTAAACTTAATGCTAACAGAACAACAAACACAAGCACAAACCAGAACCCCAAAGAATCAATACCAGCACAAATCTCCACTTCCAAACACAGTCTCCAAATCAACCCGAATCCTAACTTCAAACCAAACCCTCACTCCAACGCTTACCCTAACCATAACCCTAGTCCTAACTCTTATCCCAATTCTAACCCAAACCCTAACCCCAACCCCAGTACCAACTCTAAACCCAACTCTAATCACTATACCAACCATACACCCAAGCCAACCTTAAACCTAAACCTAACCCCAACCCTAACCCTAACCATAACTGTAACTCTAACCCTAAACCTAATACTTACACTAACCCTAACACAGAGCCTAGCCTTAACTTAATTTGTTTCAGAAACTGAGAAATGTACTTGGTCCAAACATAGTCAATCATATTTTTAGCATAAAGCAACACTGTCAAACAAATCTCACCTAAATCTAGTTGAAAAAACTTGTGAATGTGTTTGGAGAACTGAGCGACATACAGGCTCCAATCATTTTGATGTATGACTTGCGTGAAAACGAGCATTTTGTCAGAAAACTCAGCACTTGCTATGCAAATCCCTTACCTAATACCATTATGTAAACCTGTGTGGAAAATGTAGAATGGTCCTGGTTCCATTAACTGGCATAAGATTTTTTACTATAACTGCAATATTTCAGAGAACCTTCATGGCAAACAATTTAAACATAATGCTAACTCAACCAGAAACACAAACACAAACCAAAAACGCAAAGGACCAATACCAGCACAAATTCCCACCTTCAAACCCAGTCCCAAAATCAACCCCAAGCCTATCTTCAACCCAAACCCTCACCCTAACCCTTACCCTAAAACTAACCTAAGCACTATCTATAAACCTAGCCCCTACCCTAACCCCAATCCTAACCCTAACCCTAACCCCAACCCCAGCACCAACCCTACAATTTACACCAACACTAAAAACAACCCCAACACCAAACTTAACCCTAACCACATCCCTAACCATAACCATAACCCTAACCCTAACCCTAACCTTAACCCTAATCCTAACACTGAATCTAGCCTTAACATACATTGTTGCAGAAACTGAGTAATATACTTCATCCACACATGTCCATGTGTATTTTTAGTGTAAAACAACCCTGTCAAGCAAATCTCACCTAAATGTAGTTGAAAAAATCTGTGAATGTGTTTGGAGGACTGAGTGACATACTGGCTCCATTCATTTTGAAGTATGTCTTGCGTAAAAACTAGCATTTTCACATAAAACTCAGCAATTGCTATGCAAATCCCTTACCTAGTACCATTTTGAAAGCTAAGAGACTTAATGGATCCATTCACCTCCATGCACTTTTTAACTGAAAATACTTTCTTCAGAGAACACTATCCTTAACTGAAACATAACCTAAACCAAGCACTGACACTACCCTTATACTTACAACAACCTCAAATGCAACAACAAACCCAAACCAACACGATGCTTCACACCAATTTTAATCCCAACCTAAGCATAATCCAAATGCTAACCCTAACCTAAGCCTAACCATAGCCCACAACCTACCACGATTGCTATCCCTACATTAGCCCTAAACCTAACCCTGAGCCTAACACTAACATTAACATTAATATAACCTGATTAAAAAACCGAGTAATATCTCCCGACATTTCCATGCATTTTTAATGGAAAACAGCATTGCAAAGTAATGTTTTCTAGTAAAATATGTGAACAGTTTGTAAATGTGTTTTGAGAGCTCATTGACTTACCAGCTCCATTCACTTTCAAGCAATCTTCTTGGTGAAAAATACATTTCTCCAGAGCACTCAACTACAGCTAGGCCAAGTATTACATAAACCTGTGTGGAAAACTTAGAATTCTCCTGGTCTCATTATGTGCCATAAGATTTTTTACTGAAACTGCAATACTTCAAAGAACCCTCACCTTAAACTTAAACATAACACTAATGCAAACATAAACCGAAACCCCAAAGAACCAATACCAACACAAGTCCCTACTTCAAAACCCAGACCCAAAATCAACCTGAAGCCTAACTTCATCACAAACCCACACCCTAACACTTACCATAAAACTAACCCAAACCATAACCATAACCTTAGCCCCAACCCGAAGCCCAACAGTAAGCCTAACCATAACCCCAAGCCCAGCACCCACCCTAAACCCAAAAGTAAACTTTACACCAACACAGCACCCAACACCACACTTAAACCTAACCCTAACCCCAAGCCAAACCCTAACCGTAACCTTAACCCTAAATCAAACCCTATCCCTAAACCTAACCCTAACACTGAGCCTTAACATAACTTGATTCAGAAACTGAGAAATGTACTTGGTCCACACACGTCCATATATATTTTAGCGTAGAAGAACCCTGTTGAACAAATCTCACCTAAGTCTAATTGAAAAAAATCTGTGAATGTGTTTGGAGAACTGACTGACATACTGGCTCCATTCATTCTGATGTATGTCTTGCATGAACACTAGCATTTTCACAGAAAACTCTGCACTTGCTATGCAAATCCCTTACCTAATACTGTTTTGAAGGCTAAGAGACTTAATCGATCCATTCACTTCCATGCAATTTTTGGACGGAAAGTACTTTCTTCAGAGAACACTATCCTTAACCTAAACTTAAACTCAACCTAACACTAGCACTACCCCTAAACCTACAACAATCTCAAAACCACAAATCCAAAACAACCCGATGCTTCACTACAATCTTAATCCCAACCTAAGCATAATCCAAATCCTAACCCTTGCCTAAGACTAACTGTAACCCAAAATTTAACACCAATGCTAACCTAGAATTAAGCCTAAAGGAAACCTCAAGCCTAACACTAACATTAACATAATCTGCTTCAAAAATCGAATAATAATCATATCTCCACACATTTCTATGCATTTTAATGGAAAACAGCATGACAAAGTAATGTTTCCTAGTAAAATATGAGAACAGTTTGTAAATATGTTTTGAAAGCTCATTGACTTAACAGCTGCATTCACTGTGAAGAAATTTTGTTGGTGAAAAGCACATTTCTCCACAGCACTCAACCTCAGCTAGGGGAACCATTAGGTAAACCTGTGTGGAAAACTTACAATGGTCCTGGTTCTGTTAACTGGCACAAGATTTTTTACTACAACTGCAATATTTCAGAGAACCCTCACAATAAGCTTAACTTAAACATAATGCTGACACAACCACGAACACAAGCACAAACCGAACTCCAAAGAACCAAAACTAACACAAGTCCCTACTTCAAAACCCAGACAAAAAATCAAACCCAAGCCTAACTTCAATACAAACCCTCACCCTAATGCTACAGTAAACCTAACCCAACCCTAACCATAACCCTGGGCCCAACCCTAAGCCCAACTCTAACCCTAATGCTAACCCAAACACCAGGACCAACCCTAAACCCAAATGTAACTTTTACACCAACCCAACACCCAACACCAACTTTAAACCTAAGCCTAACCTCAATCCTAACCCTAACCATAGCCCTAACCCTAAAGCAAACCCTATCCCTAACCCTAACCCTAATATTGAGTCTAGCCTTAACACAATTTGATTCAGAAACTGAGTAATGTACTTGGTCCACACAGGTCCATACATATTTTTAGTGTAGAAGAACCCTGTCAAACAAATCTCACCTAAGTCTAGTTGAAAAAATCTGTGAATGTGTTTGGAGAACTGACTGACATACAGGCTACAGTCATTTTGATGTATGTCTTGCATGAAAATTAGCATTTTCACAGAAAACTCAGCAATTGCTATGCAAATCCCTTGCCTAATACTGTTTTTAAGGCTTAGAGATTTAATGGATCCATTCACTTCCAAGCACTTTTTGGAATGAGGGTACTTTCTTCAGATAACACTATCCTTAACCCAAACCTAAACTCAACCTAACACTAACACTACCCCTAAACCTACAACAACCTCAAAACCAATAACAAACCCAAATGAAACCGATGCTTCAAACCAATTTTAATCCCACATTTAGCATAATCCAAATCCTAACCCAAGCCTGAGCCTAACCCTAACCCACACCTTAACAACTATGCTATCCGTACATTAACCCTAAACTTAACCATGAACCTAACACTAACATTAACATAATCTATTTCAAATACCAAGTAATAAAAATATCTCCACACATTTCCATGCATTTTTAATGGAAAACAGCATTGCAAAGTAAGGATTTTTTGTAAAATATGAGGACAGTTTGTAAATGTGTTTTGAGAGCACATTGTCTTACCATCTCCATTTACTTTCAAGCAATTTTGTTGGTGAAATACACATTTCTACAGAGCACTCAGCTACAGCTAGGTGAACCATTACTTAAATCTGTATGGAAAACTTAGAATGGTCCTGGTTCCATTAACTGGCATAAGATTTTTTTTCTATAACTGCAATATTTCAGAGAACCCAGACCTTAAACTTAACTTAAACATAACGTTAACGTAACCACAAACACAAACACGAACCAAAAACCCAAAGAACCAAAACCAGCACAAATCCCCAAATCCAAACCCAGTCCCAAAATCAACCCCAAGGCTAACTCCACCCCAAACCTTCACCCTAACCATTACCCTGAAACTAACCCAAACCCTAACCATATCCCTAGCCCCAACCCTAAACCCAACCCTTACCCTAGCCTTAACCCCAACCCCAGAACCAACCCTAAACCCATTCCTAACTTTTACATCAACCCTAAACCCAACCTCAAGCTTAAACCTAATCCTAACCAGAACCAGAACCCTAACCCTAACCCCAACCCTAACCCTAACCCTAACCTTGACCCTAATCCTAACACTGAGCCTAGCCGTAACATAATTTACTTCAGAAGCTGAGGAATATGCTTGGTCCTCACACATCCATACATATTTTTAGTGAAAAATAACCCTGTCAAAGAAATCTCACTTAAATCTAGTTGAAAAAATCTTTGAATGTGTTTGGAAAACTGAGTGACATACTGGATCCATTCATTTTGATGTATGCCTTGCGTGAAAACTAGCATTTTCACAAAAAATTCAACAATTGCAATGCAAATCACTTACCTAATAATACTATTTTGAAAGCTAAGAGACAAATCACTTACCTAAATAATACTCTTTTGAAAGCTAAGAGACTTAATGGATCCCTTCAATTCCAAGCAGTATTTGGACTGAAAGTACTTTCTTCAGGGAACACTATCCTTAACCTAAACCTAACCTAAATCTAACACTAATACTACCCCTAAACCTACAATAACCTCAAAACCAACAACAATCCCAAACCAACCCGATGCTTCACACTAATCTTAACACCACACTAAGCATAATCCAAATCCTAACCCTAGCCTAAGCCTAACCCTAGCCCACACTCTGACACCAATGCTATCCCTACATTAACTGTTAACCTTACCTTGAGCATAACGCTAACATTAACATAATCGGTTTCAGAAAGAGTAATAATAATATCTCCACACATTTCCATGAACTTTAATGGAAAACAGCATTGCAAAGTAATGTTTCCTAGTAAAATATGAGAACAGTTTGTAAATGTGTTTTGAGAGCTCATTGACTTACCAGCTTCATTCATTTTCAAGCAATTTTGATGGTGAAAAACACATTTCTCCAGAGCACTCAACTACAGCTAGGTCCACATATGTCCATACATATTTTCAGCATCAAACAGCAATGTCAAACAAATCTCACCTAATTCTAGCTGAAAAAAAGTCTGTGAATGGGTTTTGAGAACTGAGTGACATACAGGCTCCATTCATTTTGATGTATGTCTTGTGTGAAAACTAGCATTTTCACAGAGAACTCAACAATTGCTATGCAAATCCCTTACCTGATACTGGTTTGAAGGGTAAGAGACTTAATGGATCCATTCATTACTTGCAATGTTTAGACTGAACATTTCCATGTATTTTTAATGGAAAACAGCATTGCAAAGTAGTGTTTCTCAGTAAAATATGAGAGCAGTTTGTAAATGTGTTTTGAGTGCCCACTGACTTACCAGCTTCACTCAATTTCAAGCAATTTTCTCAGTAAAAACAGCATTTCTGCAGAGCACTCAACTACAGCTCTGTGAACCATTACCTAAACCTGTTTTGAAAACTTAGAATGATCCTGGATCTATTAATGGGAAGAAGATTTTTTGCAAAAACTGCAATATTTCAAAGTACCCTTTCTAAAACTTAACTAAAACCACACTAACACAATCAGAAACACAAACATATACTGAAATCCTAAACAACCAATACCAGCACAATCCCAACCTCCAAACCCAGTCTGAAAATCAACCCCAAGCCTATAATCAACCCCAAGCCTATCGTCAACCCAAACCCTCACACTAACCCTAACCCTAACCCTATACCTAATCCCACAACTAGTCCCAATCCTAACCCAAACTGTAACCCTTACCTTAACCCCAGACCCAGCACCAACCCTAAACTCCCAGTTACCTCTACACCAACCTACACCCAAGCTAAGCCCTAAACCTTAACCTAACACCAACTCTAACCCTTACACAAATACTAACCCTAAACCTAACACTAACACGGATCCTAACCTTAGCATAATTTGTTTCAGAAACTGAGTAACGTACTTGGTCCACATACGTCCTTGCATATTTTCAGCATAAAAGAGCATTGTCAAACAAATCTCACCTAATTTCAGTTGTAAAAAGTCTGTGTATGTGTTTTGAGAACTGATTGACAAAACGGCTCCATTCACTTTGAGGTATGTCTTGCGTGAAAATACCATTTTCATAGAAAACACAATTGCTATCGCAAATCCCTTACCCGATACTGTTCTGAAGGCTAAGAGACTTAATGGATCCATTCACTTCCATGCACTTTTTGGACTGAGTACTTTCTTCAGAGAACACTATCTTTAAGCTAAACCTAACACAAATCCTTCCCCTGAACCTACAACAAACTCACAACCAACCACAAACCCAAATGAACCTGAAGCTTCATACCAATCTTAATCCCACCCAAAGCATAACCCAAATCCTAACTCAAGCCTAAGCCTAAACCTAACACACAATCTAACAGTAATGCTATGCCTACATTAACCTGAAACCTAACACAGAGCCTGACACTAACATTAACATAATCTGTATCAAAAACCGAGTAATAATAATATCTGCACACATTTCCAGGCATTTTTAATGGAAAACAGCATCTCAAAGTAAGGTTTCCTAGTAAAGTATGAGAACAGTTAGTAAATGTGTTTTGAGAGCTTATTGATTTACAACCTCAATTCACTTTCAAGGAAATTTGTCAGTGAAAAACAGCATTTATGCAGAACACTCAACTACAGGTATGGGAACCACTACCTAAACCTGTTTTGAAAACATACAAAGGTCCAAGTTCCATTAACTGGCATAAGATTATTTACCAAAACTGCAATATTTCAGAGAACACTCACCTTAAACCTGAGTTCAATGTAACACTTACACAACCACACACACAAACACAAACCAAAACCCCAAAGAACCAATAGCAGGACAAATAACAACCTCCAAACCCAGTCCCAAAAATCAACCCGATGCCTAACTTCAATTCAAACCCTCACCCTAATGTTAAGCGTAAAACTAACACTAACTTTAACACTAAACCTAGCCCCAATCCTACCCCAAATCTAACCCTAACCACAACCCCAACACCAACCCTAAACCCAACCCTAATCTTCACATCACCCCTGCTCCCAATGCCAATCTAAAACCTGACCCTAAGCCCAACCCCAACCCTAAACCTAATCCTAACTCTAAACCTAACCCTAATACTGATCCTAACCTTAGCATAATTTCTTTCAGAAGCTGAGTAATGTACTGGGTCCACACACATCCATATATATTTTTAGAGTAAAACAGGATTGTCCAACAAATCTCACCTAATTCTAGTTGAAATATCCTGTGAATGTGTTTTGAGAACTGAGAGATATACTGGCTCCATTCATTTGATGTATGACTTGCATAAAAACTAGCATTTTCAGAAAAAACTCAACAATTGCTATGCAAATCCCTTCCCTAATATTGTTTTGAAGGCTGAGACTTAATGGATCTATTCACTTCCATGCACTTACTAGACTAAAAGTACTTTCTTCAGAGAACACTGTTCTTAACTTAAATCTAAACTAATTTTTCAATAACACTACCCCTAAACCTACAACAACCTCAAAACCAACAATCCCAAACCAACCCAAAGCTTCACAACAATCTTAATTCCACCCCAAGCATAATCCAAATCCTAACCCTAGGCTAAATTGAACTCTAACCCAAAACAAAACAGAAATGCTTTCCTTATATCAACCCTAAACCTAACCCTTTGCCTAACACTAACATTAACATAATCTTTTTGAAAAATTGAGTAATAATAACACCTCCAACCTTTTCCATGCATTTTTAATGGAGAACAGCATTGCAAAGTCATGTTTCCTAGTAAAATATGAAAAGAGTTTGTAAATGTGTTTTAAGAGCTCATTGACTTACCACCTTCATTCACTTTCAAGCAATTTTGTCAGTGAAAAATAGCATTTCTGCCAAGCACTCAAGTACAGCTATGCAAAACATAACCTAAGCCTGTTTTGAAAATTTAGAATGATGTTGGTTCCATTAACTGGTGTAAGATTTTTTAATATAACAGCAATATTTCAGAGAACCCTCACCTTAAACTTAACTTAAACAGAACACTAAGGTAGCTGCAAACACAAACATAAACCGAAACCCCAAAGAACCAATACTAGCACAAATCCCTACCTCCAAATGCAGTCCCAAAATCAACCCCAAGCCTAACTTCAAACCAAACCCTCACCCTAACCATAACCCTAAACCTAACCCTATCCCTAACACTAAACCTAGGCCCAGCCGTAATGACAACACTAACCCTATAATGACAACACTAACCCTATACCTAACCCCAACCCCAACACCAAACCTAAACCCAAACCTAAATTTTATGCCAACCCTACACCCATCCACAACCCTAAATGGAAACCTAACCCCAACCCTAACACTAACCCTAATCCTATGCCCAACCCTAGCCCTAGCTCTAAACTTAAACTTAACCCCATCCCTAATAATTACCTGAACACTGACCCTAGCCTTACACAATTTGTTTCAGAAACTGAGTAATGTACTTTGTCCACACATGTCCATACATATTTTTAGCATAAAATATCATTGTTCACCAAATCTCACCTAAATCTAGCTGAAAAAATTGTGTGAATGGGTTTTGAGAACTGAGTAACATACAGGCTCCATTCATTTTGATGAATGTCTTGCGTGAACACTAAAATTTTCACAGAAAACTCAACAACTGCTGTGCAAATCCCTTACCTAACATTGTTTTGAAGGCTAAGAGACTTAATAGATCCATTCACTTCCATCCATTTTCTGGGCTGAAAGTACTGTCCTCAGAGAACACTATCCTTAACCTAAACCTAACCTAAATGTAACACTAACACTACCCCTAAACATACAACAATCTCAAAGCCAACAACAATCCCAAACCAAACTGAAGCTTCATGCCAATTATAATACTACCCTAAGAATAATCCAAATCCTAACCATAGCCTAGCCCTAACTCTAACCCACACCCTTACACTAATTCTATCCCTATATTAACCCTAAACCTAACCTTGAGCCTAATGCTAACATTAACATTTTCTGTTTCAAAATAATAATACCTCCACACATTTCCATTAAATATGCTGTTATATTAAAATAATAAATTAAAAATTTATTTTTAATATAATAAATTAAAAATTATATTTAATATAACAGCTGAAATATTGCTGTTATATTAAAAAATCTTACACCAGTTAATGGAACCAAGATCATGCCAACATGGCAAAGAAATGTTTCCTACTAAAATATGAAAAGAGTTTGTAAATGTGTTTTGAGAGTTCATTGACTTACAACATCCATTCAATTTCAAGCAATTTTGTTGATGTAAAACAGCATTTCTGCAGAGCACTCAAGTACACCCATGCAAACCATTACCTAACCTGTTGTGGGGTGCACTGAAAGAGAGACCACATAATTCAAAACTGAAAACCAATTTGGAATTTTTATTAGCCAGCTGGCGGCTGCCTCAGAAACTTCCAAGAAGAAAGATTCAGAGGGTAGTCATGAGAGGTTTTCAAGGTATGCTTATACAGGCTAAAATCATGTTCTGGTTCTGCAGTTGCTAGCAAGCAAGCGTATCATAGAAGCAGAAAAATGCCGTTAGCTGTTGCCAAAACACATCCCATTCTCTCAGTTTCCTAACATTGGTTATTGTTCAACTCTTGGGGACATTCCACCCCAAAGTTGTGGGGACTTTCCCTGCTTGGGCCTGATTGATTGCTCCTGGCCCTCCACATTCCCCGCTGGTTTTATGAGAGAATCAAATCATTGTTTCTTTACTTTGATTATAAATTTGCTGAGGTTCCAAGGACTAATAATTTAACAGTTTGTATTTTTCTTTGCACATATGAGGTTAGACAGTTAATTATACAGAGTTCAAACATTAAGCTTCATAATATGAGAATTAGGGACCCTGCTACAGTGGAGAAGAGCGTGGTCAGCCATGGGGACCAGGAAAATAAGTTTTCATATCATTGGCAGGGGTCCCATCCACCAGGCCTCCAAGGTGGTTGGCTGAAGCTTTTTTATTCAGACTAGGTCTCCAGGCTGCACCTGAAATAGATATTTTTAAGGGCAGTATTTGTTGGTCCCAGATGGGCTGCCTTCACCAGTTCCTGAGTTTGCTGGGTGGCAGATTGCAGGGCCTGTAATGATTTTAGAAGAGCATGGTTATTAAATTCAGCTATTTTTGATTCTCCCAATTTAGGGATTATTGGGCGTGGCTGCATGAACATGATTTCATATGGGGTAATTCCCTTAACATAGGGAGTACATTTAGTTTTTAGGAGGGCAAATGGAAGGAGACTTACCCAGTTTTTGCCAGTCTTGAGATTTAGTTTATTTAAAGTTTCCATTATTGTTTCATTCATTCTTTTAACTTGTCCTGAACTCTGTGGCCTATAAATGTAATTTAATTTTCATTTGATATTTAATATTTTTGCTAATAATTGCATAACTTGGGTGATGAATGCTGGCCCATTGTTGGACCCCATTGCAGTTGGGAGGCCAAATTGGGGGACAATTTCAGAAACTAGTTTTTTTATTATTATTTGTGCTGTCTCAGTTCTGGTAGGAAATGCTTCAGTCCATCTGGAGAAAGTGTCAATGAAGACTAATAGGTATTTGTATCCATATGGACCTGGTAACATTTCCATGAAGTCTATTTCCCACTGTTCTCCTGGGGCTTGTCCCCTCAGCCTAGTTCCTTGGGGCATTTCTTTCCCTCGGCCGGAATTTACCTGGGCACAGATGTGACATCTGGATGATACCTGCTGGGCTTGTTGTTGCAATCAGGGAATGTAGTAATCTCTCTGTAAGAGTTCAGTTAGTTTCATGCTGCCCAGGTGTGTACTTTGGTGAACCTGGGTAACCAAATTTTTCCCCAGGTGCTCTGGCCCTAGGATTCTCCCATTCAGGAGAATTTTCCAACCATCTGGATTTGTTTTAGTGCCCAGAGTTTCACCCAGTCTAATTTCTTCCCCAGTATATTTTGGAGGGCTTGGCAGCACTCACCCCATTAAAACAGAAAGTATCTGCAGCATCCCCCGTGGTTTTGGGGCAACTTCTTTTGCGTTTTATCAGCCAGGGCATTTCCTCTGGCGATTTGAGTATCGGCAGTCCAATGTCCTTTGCAACGTATAACAGCTGCCCTTTTTGGCAACCAGATAGGCTTTAGCAAGGCTAGTATTTCTGGTATATGTTTATTTCCTTTCCTTCCAGTGTCAAAAGTCCCCACTCCTGATATAGTGCCCCATGGACATGTGCAGTTGCGAAGGTATATTTGCTGTCCATACAGATGTCAACAACCTTCCCTTTTCCCCAACTTAGAGCCTGGGTGAGAGCTATTAGTTTGGCCTTTTTGGCTGAGACCTGACAGCCCAACTGGGCTAGTTCTTGTAACAAGTTTTGGTTGCCTTTTTGCAGCCTGACAGGTTATTAGCTGCCAGTAAGAGGTTATCCACATATTGTAGGAGGCTTATCTCTGGATGCTCTTGTTTAAAATGAGCCAGATCCTGGCTTAAGGCCTCATCAAACAGGGTGGGAGAATTTTTGAAACCTTGCAGCAATCAAGTCCAGGTTAGTTGTCCAGAGAAAACCCCTCTGGGTCAGTCCATTCAAAAGCAAAGATGGGTTGACTTACCACAGGCATGGAAAGTGAGAAGAAGGCATCCTTTAAGTCCAGAACAGTGTAGACCTGTTGGCTGGGAGGTAACAGGCTCAAGAGTATATATGGGTTAGACACAGTGGGGTGAATGGTTTCAATTCTTTTGTTTACCTCTCAGAGATCTTGCACTGGCTGGAAATCATTGGTCCCGGGTTTTTGGACCAGGAGAAGGGGGTGTTCCAGGCTGAATGGCAGGGGACTAGAATACCTGCCTCCAGGAGTCTTTTGATATGGACTGCAATGCCTTTTTTAGCCTTTAAGCTTCTTGGATATTGTCAGAATTTGATTGGGGTGGTGGTGCTAGTCAGCTGGACAACAATGGGGGGGCGGTGGGCAGCTAATCCTGGTAGGTTAGTTTCTACCCATATGTCTGGCATTTTTTCTTTAAATTTCCACAGATATTGGGGCCAGCAGTGCCAATTTTGCAGTAAGTAAATACTCTTCTGATAAGGGGCAAGTGAGAAGGATTGTCGAGGGGTGTGTATTGAAGGAGAGCTTGGCCGAATCATTTTTGAAAGAGATGGTGGCTTGTAATTTCTGTAGAAGGTCTCTTCCCAAAAAGGGGTATGGACACTCTGGCATTATAAGAAACAAGTGGGTGACAGCTCCTTCCCCAAGGTGAGTGATCCTAGTCTTGTCCCTGGGTAAGACTTTGTCTTTCCCAATGCTCCCTGGATGGGTATTTTTTTTCCTTAGATATAGGCCCTTCTGCTTGCTGAAGGATGAAGAAAGTCACCCCAATGTCCACAAGAAATTTTATAGGCTTGCCCCTAACTTCTAAGGTGACCGTGGGCTCCCGGGGGCTTAACAGAATGGAGACCCGGCCCCTTCAATTCACCTCTTCAACTAGAATGGGGGCTGGTTTCAGTCCTTTAAGTCCTCTTTTAGTGCATTCATTTTTCCAATGCCCATTTTCCTGGCAGTAGGTGCATTGGTTTGCACTTAGGCCCAACCTTTTTTGTTTGTTTGTTTCCCTTTCTTTATTCAATGGTTTTCTGCTTACCTTTTGGTTTTTCCTGTTCAGCCATTGTGGATACTAAAATTTTGGCTATTGTTTGGACTGCGTGGTCCCGGGGTCATCTCTGTTATTAAAAGTCTTTTGGGCAATCTCTATCAGTTCAGACAGCACTTTACCCTTAAATACTTCTAATTTCTGTAATTTTTTCTTATATCTGGGGCCGACTGGGTGACAAATGCTATATTTACAGCTTGCCTATTTTGGGGCACCTCTGGATCTATAAGGGTGTACAAGAGGTATGCCTCAAGGAGGCACTCAAGGAGATCGGCCAGAGATTCATCTGGCTTTTGTATGATTTCACTTACCTGAGATAAGCTGGTTGGCTTCTTGGCTGCTGCTTTTATTCCCCAGAGCAGAGTCTGGTGATACCGATCGAGAGCCTCCTTACCTCTATCAGTGTTGGGGTCCCATCTGGGATGGGTGGAGGGGAACATAGCCTCTAATCAGGTTGAATCAGTAGTAGGTTGTCCACCAGGTCCAAGAATTAACTTCGTAGCCTCTCTCCTGATTCTATCTCATTCCTCAGAGGTGAAGAGGGCCTGGAAGAGCTGTTGGCAGTCACCCCAGGTGGGCTGGTGGGTAAAAAAGACAGTCTCCAAGAGGGAGATGAGCCTTGAGGTTTTTCAGAAAAAGAGGGATTCTGGTTTTTCCAATTATACAGATCACTAGAGGAAAAAGAAACATAGACCATGAAAGATGGGTGGTCATCCCCCCAGGCAGGGTCAACCTGCCTCAAGAGTAAAATTGGGGCTCCGGAAAAATCTAGTGGTTGTGAATCAGAAGAAGGGTGGTAAGCAGAGCCACTTCTGGTATGGAGGGGTACTGAAGGCCATCTCCCAGCTATTAGAGGGGCTGGTTGCTGCCTCTTGGCCATTTCTCCCCTCCGGTCTTAGAGGGGGCAGAGGGGCTGTTGGGTATGGGGGAGGATTCATCAAGAGCAGATCCTCCAGTGGTCCTGTCAATACTGGGATCCCATTAGTCCTTTTTTTTTGAGAGGTTTTTATTAAAAGGGCCATTTTGGCTCTGGGGGTCTTTCTTCTTGGGACTCCAGGCAAGACTGTAACTTGGGTTTTTCTGCTAAAATTTCAATCCAAATTAGTATATAGAGGATTTGGTCAGGGTGGCTTGGATTACCAAAAATTATCCTTTGGACTTTATAAGCCACAGATAGATCTGTGGTTCCCTCAGGAGACCACCCAGAACTAAAAATTTGCCACTCCCATGAGCAGAAATCTTTTCAAGTTGAAGGCATTGACAGGGGCTCTGTAGTCTCTGGCCTTCCACTGAAATTCCTGGAAATTTTTCAAAAAACATTGAAGGGGAGTACAGATAAGCTTGACTGACTCATGGCAATTATGACAAGAATGACACAGAATGCAATGAGACCAACAAACGTGAGAAGGGACAAACTAAACCAAGACACACAAAAGCCTTATCCTTAATTGATTCCTAACCAGAAGCCCAGGGCAACGTCTTGTTCTGGGACCTGACCTTGGAAGTAATGCCACATCCAGCCTTCCAGAGGTCCCAGACCTGGATCCAGTAACAGACCTGTACTCACCAGTGAGGTTTCCAGAAACAGATGACTCCACTAGATTTCGTATAATTTCAGAGGATCCTGTAGAACCAGCCCAGTTCCTGGTTCTTGCCTGGGGCAGAGGAACGTGTCTCTGAGGCCTTCCCCTAGGCCAGACCTCAGTTCTGGGGGCGATCCCCAGGTCCTATGGTCACCAGATATCCCATTAGGGATGAACATGCTGAGGCCTCCAAATGTTGTGGGGTGCACTGAAAGAGAAACCACATAATTCAAAACTGAAAGCCAATTTGGAGTTTTTATTAGCTGACTGGTGACTGCCTCAGAAACTTCCAAGAAGGAAGATTCAGAGAGCAGTCCAGAAACGTTTTCAAGGTGTGCTTATAAAGGCTAAAATCATGTCATGGTTTTGCAGTTGCTAGCAAGCAAGCATATTATAGAAGCAGAAAAATACCATTAGCTGTTGCCAAAACAGTTCCCATCCTCTCAGTTTCCTAACATTAGTTATTATTTAACTCTTAGGGACATTCCGCCCCAATGTTGTAGGGACTTTTCCTACTTGGGCCTGATTGATTGCTTCTGGCCCTCCACAAACACAGTTTTGAATACTTAGAATCGTCCTGGTTCTATTAACTAGCATAATGTTTTTTACTGAAACTGCAATACTTCAGAGAACCATCACTTTAAATTTAACTTAAACATAACACTAACGCAACCACAAACACAAACAAAAACTGAAACGCCCAAGAACCAATACCAGCACAAATCCCAACCTCCAAAACCAGATGTAAAATCAACCCCAAGCCTAATTTCAAACCAAACCCTCAACCGAACCCAAAACATAAACATAACCCTAACCCTAACTCTAATGTTAGCCCCAAACCTAAACCCAACCCTAACCCCCGTACTAATCCTAACCCTAAACCTAACCCCAATCCTAATGCAGAACATGGCCTTAACATAATTTGTTTCAGAACCCAAGTGATGTACTTTGTCCACACATGTCCATACATGTTTTTAATGGAAAACATCATTGTCCAACAAATCTCACCTAGTTCTCATTGAAAAAAGTCTGTAAATGTGTTTTGAAAACTGAGTGACATACAGGCTCCATTCATTTTGATGTATGTCTTGCGTTAACACCTGTATTTTCACAGAAAACTCAACAATTTCTATGCAAAGTTTTTCCTAATGCTGTTTTGAAGGTTAGGAGGCTTAATGAATCCATTCACTTCCATGCCTTTTTGGACTGAAAGTACTTTCTTCAGAGAACACTATCCTTAACTTAACAAAACCTAAAGCTAACCCTAACCCTGCACTAAACCTACAACAACCTTAAAACCAACAACAATCCCAAACCAACCCAAAACTTCATGCCAATCTTTATCCCACCCTAAGCATAATCCAAATCCTAACCCTAGCCTAAGCCTAACTTTAACCCACAACCTAACACTAATGCTATCCGTATATTTACCCTAAACCTAACCCTGAGCCTAACACTGACATTAACATATTCTGTTTCAAAAACCGAGTAATAATAATACGTCCACACATTTCCTTGCATTTTTTTTTTAATATGGGCATGCACCGGGAATCGAACCCGGGTCCTTGGGTATGGCAGGCAAGCATTCTTACCTGCTGAGCCACCGTGGCCCGCCCTTCTTGCATTTTTAATGGAAAACAGCATTGCAAAATAATGTTTCCTAGTAAAGTATGGAAGATTTTGTAAATGTATTTTTAGGGCTCATTGACTTACCACCTCCATTCACTTTCAAGAAATTTTGTCATGAAAAATGGCATTTCTGCAGAACACTCAAGAACAGGTATGCAAACCATTACTTAAATATGTTTTGAAAACTTTGAGTGCTCCTTTTTCCATTAACAGGTACAATATTTTTACTAAAACTGCAATATTTCAGAGAACCATCACTTTAAACTTAACTTAAATGTAACACTAATGCAAATACAAAAACAAACACAAACCAAAACCCCAAAGAACCAATACCAGCACAAATCCCTACCTCCAAATGCATCCCCAAAATCGACCCCAGCCTAACTTCAAACCAAACCCTCACCCTAACCCTAAACCTAAACCTAACATTAACCCTAACCCTAGCCCCAACCCTAACCCCAACCCAACTCTAACCCTACACCAAACCCGAACACCAACACTAAAGCCCTACTCTAATTTTTATTCCAACCCTACACCGAACTGCAACCACAAAACTAACCCTAGCACCAAACACTAACACTAAGCTAAACCTAACCCTAACCCTAACACTGGGCCTATCCTTAACATAATTTGTTTGAGAAACTGAGAAGTGAACTTTGTCTGCAAACGTCAAAACATATTTTTAGCATAAAACATCATTCTCCAACAAATCTCACCAAATTCTCATTGAAAAAAAGTCTGTAAATGTGTTTTGAGAATTGAGTGACATACAGGCTCCACACATTTTGATGTATGTCTTGCATTAACACCTGTATTTTCACAGAAAACTCAACAATTTCTATGCAAATCCTTTTCCTAATACTGTTTTGAATGTTAAGAGACTTAATGGATCCATTCACTTCCATGCACTTTCTGGACTGAAAGTACTTTCTTCAGAGAACACTATTCTTAACTAACCTAAAGCTAACTCTAACCATGCCCCTAAAGCTACAACAATCTAAAAACCAACAAAAATCCCAAACCAACCCAAAGCTTCACAACAATCTTTATCTCATCCTAAGCGTAATCCAAATTTGAACCCTAGCTATATCCTAACTCCAACCCACAACCTAACACTAATGCTATCCCTATATTTACCCAAAACCTAACCCTGAGGCTAACATTAACATATTCTATTTCAAAAACCAAGTAATGATAATACCTCCACACATTTCCAAGCATTTTAAATGGAAAACAGCATTGCAAAGTAATGTTTTGCAGTAAAATATGAGAAGAGCTTGTAAATGTGTTTGGAGAGATTATTGATTTACCATCTCCCTTCACTTTCAAGCAATTTTGTTGGTATAAAAACAGCATTTCTGCAGAACACTCAAGTACAGCTATGCGAACCATTGCCTAAACCTATTTTGAAAACTTAGATGCTCCTTTTTCCCTTAACAGGCATAAGATGTTTTTACTAAAACTGCAATATTTCAGAGACTCCTTACTTTTAACTTAACTCAAACATAACACTAACGCAACCACAAATGCAAACACAAACTGAAACCAATACCAGCACAAATCCCTACCTCCAAACGTAGTACCAAAACCAATCTCAAGCCTAACTTCAAACCAAACCCTCACACTAACCCTAACCCTAAATCTAACCCTAGAACTAACCCTAAACCTAGCCCCAACCCTAACCTTAATCCTAAACCAAAACATAATACCAAATCTGAACCCAACCATAAATTTTATACAAACTCTACACCCAACGACAGTCCTAAACATAACCCTAACCCCAACCCTAACCCTAACTTTAATCCTAACCCTAAATACAACCCTAACCCTAACTGTAACACTGAGGCTAGCCACAATATAATTTGTTTCAGAAACTGAGTAATGTCCTTTGTCCACATGTGTCTGTATATATTTTTAACATAAAGTATCATTGTCCAACAAATCTCACAAAATTCTCGCTAAAAAAAGTCTGTGAATGGGTTTTTAGAACTCAGTGACATACAGGCTCCCTTCATTTTGATGCATGTCTTGCGTGTACACTAGCACTTTCACAGAAAACTCAACAATTATATGCAAATCCCTTACCTAATACTGTTCTGAAGGCTAAGAGACTTAATGGATCCATTAACTTCCATGCACTTTCTGGACTGAAAGTACCTTCTGCAGAGATCACTATCCTTACCTTAACCTAACCTAAAGCTAACATGAACCCTACTCCTAAACCTACAATGACTTCAAACCAACAACAATCCCAAACCAACTCGAAGCTTTACACCAATCTTACTCCCACCCTAAGCATAATCCAAATCCTAACCAAAGCCGAAGCCTAACTCTAACCCACAACCTAACACTAATGGTATCCATATATTAACCCTAAACCTAACCCTGAGCCTAACACTAATATTAACATATTCTGCTTCAAAATCCGAGTAATAATAATACCTTCACACATTCCCAAACATTTTTAATTGAAAACAGGATTACAACGTAATGTTTCCTAGCAAAATATTAGAAGAGTTTGTAAATGTGCTTTGGACTTCATTGACTTGCCGCTTCCATTCACTTTCAAGCAATTTTGTCAGCAAAAAACAGCATTTCTGCAGAGCACTCAAGTACAGCTATGCGGACTATTTCCTAAACCTGTTTAGAAAACTTAGAATGGTCCTGGTTCCATTAACTGGCATAAGATTTTAAAATATTTTACCAATATTTCAGAGAATCCTCACTTAACCTTAACTTAACCATAACACTAACACAACAAAAAACACAAACACAAACCGAAACCCCAAAGAACCAATACCAGCACAAATCCCTACTAACAAACGTAGTCCCCAAAATCAACCTCAACCTAACCTCAAACCCAAACCTCACACAAACCCTAACCCGAAACCTAATCATAACCCGAAACCTAAATCTAGCCACAACCTGAACATCAACTCGAAACCTAACCCTAAGCCCATCACCAATACCAACCCTAAACTCAACCCTACCTTTAAACCAACCTGACAACCAACTGCAACCCTAAACCTAACCATAAACCAGACCTAACCCTAACCCTAACCCCAACTCTAACCCTCACCCTAACACTGAGCCTAGCCTTAACATAATTTGTTTCAAAAAATGAGTAATTACTTTTTCCAGACACATCCACACATATTTTTAGTGTAAAACATCATTGTCCAACAAATCCCACCTAATTCTCCCTGAAAAAATTCTGTGACTGTGATTTGAGAACTGAGTGACATACAGGCTCCTTTCATTTTGATGTATGTCTTGCGTGAACACTAGAATTGTCACAGAAGCCTCAACAACTGCAATGCAAATACCTTACCTAATACTATTTTGAAGGCTAAGAGATGTAATGGATCCATTCAATTCCATGCACTTTCTGAACTGGAAGTACTTTCATCAGAGAATACTATGCTTAACTTAAATTAACCTAAGGCTACACTAACCCTAGCCCTAAACCTACAACAACCTCAAAGCCAACTTCAAACCCACACCAACCTGAAGCTTCACACCAATCTTACTTCCACCCTAAACATAATCCAAATCTTAGCCCAAGCCTAAGCCTAACTCTAAACCACAACCTAACACTAATGGTATCACTATATTAACCCCAAACCTAACCCTGATACTAACACTAATTTAACATAATCTGTTTCAAAAACAGAGTAATATTACTATCTCCAGACATTTCCGGCATTTTTAATAGAAAACAGCATTGCAAAGTAATGCTTCCTAGTAAAGTATGAGAACAGTTTGTAAGTGTGTTTTGAGAGCTCATTGACTTACCACCTCCATTCACTTTCATGCAATTTTGTCAGTGAAAGACACCATTTCTACAGAGCACTCAAGTGCAGCTATGTGAACCATTAACTAAACCTCTTTTAAAAACTTTGAATAGACCTGGTTCCATTAACTGGCATAAGATTTTTTCTAAAACATCAATATTTCAGAGAACCCTCACTTTAAACTTAACTTAAACATAACACTAATGCAATCATAAAAACAAACACAAACCAAAACCCCAAATAATCAATACCAGCACAAATCCCTATGTCCAAATGCATTCCCAAAACTGATCCCAAATGTAACTTCAAAACAAACCCTCACCCTAACCCTAACCCTAAACCTAACCCTAAACTTAGCCATAACCCTAACCCCAACCCTAACCCAAACCCTAACTCTAAACCTAACCTCATCCCCAACACCAACCCTATACCCAACCCTAACTTTTATACCAACACTACACCAAACTGCATCCATAATCCTAACCCTAACCCCAACTCTAATACTTACCCTAATACTGATCCTAGCCTTAGTATAATTTGTTTCAGAAACCGACTAATCCGCTTTATCCACACACAACCATACATAGTTTTGCATAAAACATCATTGTCCAAAAAAATCTCACCTAATTCTCACTGGAAAAAAGTGTGTGAATGTGATTTGAGAACTTAGTGTACATGCTCCTTTCATTTTGAAGTATGTCTTGCATGAACACTAGCATTGTTACAAAAAACTCATCAATTGCAATGCAAATACCTTACCTAATACTGTTTTGAAGGCTAAGAGATGTAATGGATCCATTCAATTCCATGCACTTTCTGGACTGAAATACTTTCTTCAGAGAACACTATCCTTAAACTAAACATAACCTAAAGCTAAAACTAACCCTGTCTCTAAAACTGCAGCAACCTCAAAACCATCAACAATCCCAAACCAACCCAAAGCTTCACACCGATCTTAATCCCAACCTAACCATTATCCAATTCCTAACCCCAGCCTAAGTAACTCTAACCCACAACCTAACACCAGTGCTATCCCTATGTTAATCCTAAACCTAACCCTGAGCCTAACACTAACATTAACATATTCTTTTTCAAAATCCAAGCACTAATAATACTTCCACATATTTCCATGCATTTTTAATGGAAAACAGCATTGCAATGCAATGTTTCATAGCAAAATATAAGAAGAATTTGCAAATGTGTTTTGAGAGCTCATTGATCTACCACCTCCCTTCACTTTCAAGCAATTTTGTCGGTGAAAAACAGCACTTCTGCAGAGCACTCAAGTACAGCTATGTGAACCATTACCTAAATCTGTTTTGAAAACTTAGAATGGTCCTGGATCCATTAGCTGGTGTAAGATTTTTTATTAAAACTGCAATATTTCAGAGATCCCTCACTTAAAACTTAAACATAACTCAAACACAACCACAACCACAAACACAAACCGAAACCCCAAAGAACCAATACCAGCACAAATCCCTACCTCCAAATGCAGTCACAAAATCAACCCCAATGCAAAATTCACAACAAACCCTCACCCTAACACTAACCTTAACCCTAACCCTAAACCTAGCCCCAAACTTAAACCCAACCCTAACCCTAAACCTAACCCAATCCCAACATCAACCATAATCCAACCCTATCTTTTATACAACCCTACATCCAACCACAGCCCTAAGCCTAACCCTAACCACAATCCTACCCCTATCTCTAACCCTAACCCTAACCCTAACCCCAACCATAACCCTAACCCTAACATCGAACCTAGCCTTAACATAATTTGTTTCAGAAACTGAGTAATGTATTTTGTCCACACAAGTCCATACATAATTTTAGTGGAAAACATCATTGTCCAACAAATCTTTCCTAATTCTAGGCGAAAAATGTCTGTGAATGGGTTTTGAGAACTGAGTGTCATACTGGCTCCATTCATTTTCATGTATGTCTTCCATGAACACTAGGATTTTCACAGAAAACTAAACAACTGCTATGCAAATCACATACTAATAATATTTTGAATGCTAAGAGACTTAATGGATCCATTCACTTCCATGCATTTTCTGGACTGGAAGTACTCTCATCAGAGAAGACTATCCTTAAACTAAACCTAACCTAAACCTAACACTAACACTACACCTAAACTTACAACAATCTCAAAACCAACAAAAATCCCAAACCAACGGAAGCTTCACATCAATATCAATCCCACTCTGAGCATAATCCAAATCCTAACTCTAGCCTAAGCCTAACTCTAATCCACAACCAAACACTAATTCTATCCTGACATTAACTCTAAACCTAACCCTGAGCCTAACACTAACATTAACATATTCTGTTTCAGAAACCACATAATAATAATACCTCCACACATTTCCATACATTTTTAATAGAAAACAGCATTCAAAGTAATGTTTCCTTGTAAAATATGAGAAGAGTTTGTAAATTTGTTTTCAGAACTCATTGACTAACCTCCTCCATTCACTTTCAAGCAATTCTGTCAGTGAAAAACAGAATTTTGCAGATCACTCAAGTACAGCTATGCAATCCATTACTTAAACCTGTTTTTAAAACATAGAATGGTCCTGGTTGCATTAAGTGGCATGAGATTTTTTACTAAAATTTCAATATTTCAGAGAACCATCACTTTAAACTTAACGTAAACATAACACTAACGGAACCACAAACACAAACCGAAAACGCAAAGAACCAATACCAGCACAAATCAGTACATTCAAAGGCAGTCCCAAAATCAACCCCAAGCCTAACTTCAACCCAAACCCTCACCCTAATGCCAAAATCGAACTCTAACCCTAACTTTAATCATAAACCCAAACCTAACCTCAACGCTAAACCTAAAGCTAACTCCAATCTCAACACCAACCCTAAACACAACCCTAATTTTATACCAACACTACACCCAAAGGCAACCCTAAACCTAACCCTAACCTGAACCCTAATGCTTACCTTAATGCTAACCCTAACCACAACCCTAACCCTAACCCTCACACTGAGACTAGACTTAAAATAATTTGTTTCAGAAACTGAGTAATGTACTTGGTCCACACATGTCCATGCATTTTTTTTAGCATAATACATCATTGTCCAACACATCTCACCTAATTCTAGCTGAAAAATGTTTGTGAATGGGTTTTGAGAACTGAGTGACATACAGGCTCCTTTCATTTTGATGTATGTCTTGCATGAACACTAGCATTTTCACAGAAAATTCAACAATTTCTATGCTAATCTCTTACCTAATACTGTTTTGAAGGCTGTGAGACTTAATGGATCCATTCACTTCCATGCACTTACTGTATAGAAATTATTTTCTTCAGAGAACACTATCCTTAACCTAAACCTAAACTAAACCTAAATCTGACACTACCCCGAAACCTAGAAAAACCTCAAAACCAACAACAATCCCAAACCAATCGAAAGCTTCACACCAATCTTAAACCCAACCTAAGCATAATCCGAATCCTAACCCTAGCCTAAGACTAACATTAACCCACAACCTTACACTAATGCTATCCCTATATTAACCCTAAAATTAACCCTGAGCTTAACACTAACATTAACATATTCTTTTTTAGAAACCAAGTAATAATAATACCTGCACACATTTCCATGCATTATTAATGGAAAACTGCATTGCAAAGTGATGTTTTCTAGTAACAGATGAGAAGAGTTTGTAAATGTGTTTTGAGGTCTTATTGACTTACCACCTCCATTCACTTTCAAGCAATTTAGTTGGTGAAAAACAGTATTTCTGCATAGCACTCAACTACAGCTATGCAAACCAAGACCTCAACTGATTTTGAAAACTTAGAATGGTCCTGGTTCCATTAACTGGCATAAGATTTTTTACTAAAACTGCAATATTTCAGACAGCCCTCACTTTCAACTTAACTTAAACATAACACTAATGCAAACACAAACTGAAGCCCCAAAGAAATAAAGCCAGCTCAAATACCTACCTCCAATGCAGTCCCAAAATCAACCCCAAGCCTAACTTCAAAGCAAACATTCACCCTAACCCTAACTCTAACCCTAACCCTAACCCTAGCCCCAACTCTAAACCCAAACTTAACCCTAAAGCTAACCCCAACCCCAACACCAACCCTAAACCCAATGCTAACTTTATACCCCCCTACACCCAACTGCAATGCTAAACCTAGCCCTAACCCCAACAATAACTCTCACCCTAACCCAACCCCAAAACTAACCATAACCATAACACAGAGCTTAGTTTAAAATAATTTCTGTCAAAAAAGGAGTAATATACTTTGTCCACACACATACATACATATTTTTCCATAAAACATCATTCTCCAACAAATCTCACCTAATTCCAGCTGAAAAAAAAATCTGTGAATGGGTTTTGAGAACTGAGTGACATACAGGCTCCCTTCATTTTGATGCATGTCTTGCGTGTACACTAGCATTTTCACAGAAAACTCAACATTTGCTATGCAAATCCCTTATCTAATACTGTTTGGAAGGGTAAGTAACATAATGGATCCACCCACTTCCATGCACTTTCCGGTCTGAAAGTTGTGTCTTCAGAGCACACTATCCTTAACCTAAACCTAACCTATACTTAACATTAACACGACCCATAAACGTGGAAAACCTCAAAACCAACAACAAACCCAAATCAACCCGAAGCTTCACACCAATCTTAATCCCACTCTAAACATAATCCAAATCCTAACCCTAGCCTAAGCCTAACTGTAACCCATAACCAAACACGAAAGCTATCCCTATATTATCCCTAAACCTAACCCTGAACCTAACACCAACATTAACATATTCGGTTTCAAAAATTGAGTAATAATAATACTCCCACACATTTCCATGCATTTTCAATGGAAAACAGCATTACAAAGTAATGTTTCCTAGTGAAATATGAGAAGAGTTTGTAAATGTGTTTTGAGAGCTCATTGACTAAACACCTCCATTCACTTTCAAGCAATTTTGATGGTGAGAAACAGAATTTCTGGGGACCACGCAAGTACAGCTATGCAAACCACTACCAAAATCTGTTTTGAAACTTTGAAATGGTCCTGGTTCCATTAACCGGTGTAAGATTTTTTACTAAAACTGCAATATTTCAGAGAACCTTCACCTTAAACTTAACTTATATATACACTAACACAACCACAAACACAAACCGAAACCCCAAAGAACCAATACCAGCACAAATCCCAACCTCCAAACCAGGTTCCAAAATGAACCCCAAGCATTACTTCAACCCAAACCCTCACCCTAACCCCAAGCCTAAACGTTACCATATACCTAACCCTAACCCCAACCCTAAACCTAACACTAAACTTAACCTTAACCCCAACCCCAACATGAAACCTAAACCCAATCTGAACATTTATACCAAATCTACACCGAACCACAACTCTAAACCTAACTCTATTCCCAAACCTAACCCTAACACTAACCTTACCCCTAACCCTAGCCCCACCCCTAACACTAACCTAAACCTAACTCCAACACCAACCCTAAACCCCACCTTAACCTTTATAACTACCCTACACCCAACCTCAACCCTAAACCTAACCCTAACCCTAAAACTTACCCTAACCCTAACCCTAACACTGAGTCTAGCCTTACATAATTTGTTCCAGAAACTGAGTAATGTACTTGGTTCCCACATGCATCCATACAAATTTTTAGCATAAAACATCATTCTCCAACAAATCTCACCTAATTCTAGGTGAAAAAATTCTGTGAATGTTTTTGAGAACTGAGTGACATACTGGCTCCATTCATTTTGATGTATGTCTTCGTGAAAAATAGCATTTTCACAGAAAACTCAACAATTGCTATGCAAAACCCTTCCATAAAACTGTTTTGAATGCTAAAAGACTTAATGGATCCATTCACTTCCACACACTTTTTGAACTGAAAGTACTTTCTTCAGAGAACACTATACTTAACCTAAACCTAACACTAACACTGCCCCTAAATCTACAACAACTTTAAAACCAACAGCAAACCCAAACCAACCCAAAGCTTCACACCAACCTTAAGCCCACCCTAAGCAAAACCCAAATGCTAACCCTAGCCTAAGCCTAACTCTAAGCCACAACCTAACACTAATGCTATCCCTCCGTTAACACTAAACAGAACCCTGAGCCTAACACTAATATTAACATAATCTGATTCAACAACCGAGTAATAATATCTTCACACATTTCCATGCATTGCTAATGGAAATCAGCATTGCAAAGTAATGTTTCCTAATAAAATATGAGAACAGTTTGTAAATGTCTTTTGAGAGCTCATTGACTTACCACCTCCATTCACTTTCAAGACATTTTGTTGGTAAAAAACAGAATTTCTAAAAAGCACTCAACTACACCTCTGCCTACCATTACCTAAATCAGTTTGGAAAACTTAGAATGGTCCTGGTTCCATTAACTGGTGTAAGATTTTTACTAAAACTGCAATATTTCAGAGAACCCTCACCTTAAACTTAACTTAAACATAATACTAATGCAACCACAAACACAAACACAAAAGAAAAACCCAAAGAAAAAATACCAGCACACAACCTCCAGATCCAGTTCCAAAATGAACCCCAAGCCTAACTTCAACACAACCCCTCACCCTAACCCTAACCTGAAAGTGAACGATATCCCTAACCTTACCCCTAGCTCCAACCCTAACCCAACCATAACTCTAAACTTAACCCCATACCCAACACCAAACCTGAACCCAGCCCTAAATTTTATATCAAACCTACACCCAACCATAACTCTGAAACTAACCATAACCCCAACCGTAACCCTAACCCTAACCCTAACCCTAACCCCGTCTTTGGTACCAACCCTATGCCAACCTTAACCATAATCCCAAACCCAACTCCAACATTAACCCCCACCCTAACCTTTATATCAACCCTACAGCCAACCACAATTCTAAAACTAACCCTAATCCCAAACATAAACATAAACCAAACCCTAACCCTACCAATCCTATGCCAAACATAATCCTAATCCCAACACCAACACCAACCTGAAACCCCACCCTAACATTTATACCAACCCTACACCCAACACAACCCTAAACCTAACCCTAACCCCAACCCTTACCCTAACCCTAACCAACACCGAGCCTAGCCTTAACATAATTTGTTTCAGAAACTGAGTAATGTACTTGGTTCACACACGTGCATACATATTTTTAGCGTAAAACAGCATTCTCCAACAAATATCACCTAATTCTAGCTGTAAAAACTCTGTGAATGGATTTTGAGAACTGAGTGACATACTGGCTCCATTCATTTTGATGTATGTCTTGCGTGAAAACTAGCATTTTCACAGAAAACTCAACAATTATTATGCAAATCCCTTCCTCAATACTGTTTGAAAGCTAAGAGACTTAATGGACCCATTCACTTCCATGTACTGTTGGACTGAGAGTACATTATTCTGAGAACTCTATCCTTAACCTAAACCTAACACTAACATTACCCCTAAACCTACAATAACCTCAAAACCAACAGCAAGCACAAACCAACAGGAAGCTTCACACCAATCTTAATCTCACCCTAAGTATAACCCAGATCCTAACCCTGACAAAGCCAACTCTAAGCCACAACCTAACACTAATGCTAACCCTACATTAACACTAAACATAACCCTGAGCCTAACACTAACATTAACATAATCTGTTTCAAAAACTGAGTAATAAAAATATCTCCATACATTTCCATGCATTTTTAATGGAAAACAGCATTGCAAAGTAATGTTTCCTAGTAAAATATGAGAACAGTTTTTAAATGTGTTGTGAGAGTTCACTGACTTACCAGCTCCCTTCAATTTCAAGACATTTTGTCTGTGTAAAACAGCATTTCTGCAGAGCACTCAACTACAGCTATGTGAATGATTACCTAAACCTGTGTGGAAAACTTAGAATCGTCCTGATTCCATTAACTGGCATAAGATTTTTTACTAAAACTGCAATATTTCTGAGACCCCTCACCATAAACTTAACTTAAACATAATACTACTGCAACTACAAACACAAACACAAACTGAACCCCCAAAGAGCCAAAACCAGCCCAAGTCCCAACATCCAAACCAGGCTCCAAAATGAACCCCAAACTTAACTTCAACCCAGACTCTCACCATAACCCTAACCCTAAAGCCAAACATATCCTGAACCTTAACTCTAGCCCAAAACCTAACCCCAACCCTAACTCTAACCCTAAACCAAGCCCTAACACTAGCCACCCTACCCCAACCCTAACCCTAACCCCACACCAACCCTAAACCCCACCCTAACCTTTATAACAACCCTACACCCAACCACAACACTAAACCAAACCCTAACCCTAACCTTAACCCTAGCCCGAAACTTAACCCCAATCCTAACCCTAACCCTAACACCAACACCAACCCTAAATCCAACCCTAAACTTTATGCCAAACATACACCCAACCACAATTCTAAATTTAACCCTAATCCCAACCCTAACCCAAACCTTAACCCTAGCCATACTCCTAACCCAATCCTAACCATAACTCCCACCCCAGCACCAACACTAAATCCCACCCTAAACTTTAAAACAACCCTACTCCAAACTGCAACCCTAAACCTAACCCTAACATCAACTCTAAACCTAGCCCTAACCCAAACCCCAAACTTAAACTTAACCCTAACCCTAACCTAAACCCTAACACTGAGACTAGCCTTAACATAATTTGTTTCAGAAACTGAGTAATGTACTTGGTCCACACATGTCCATACATATTTTTAGCATAAAACAACATTATCAAACAAATCTCACCTAATACTAGCTGAAAAATGTCTGGGAATGGGTTTTGAGAACTGAGTGAAATACTGGCTCCATTCATTTTGATGTATGTCTTCCCCCAAAACTAGCTTTTTCACAGAAAACACAATAGCTATGCAAATCCCTTCCCTAATACTGTTTTGAAAGCTAAGAGACTTAATTGATACATTCACTTCCATGCACTTATTGGACGGAAATTATTTTCTTCAGAGAACACATACTTAACCTAAACCTAAACTAAATCTAACACTAACTCTATCCCTAACCCTAGAACAACCTCAATCAACAGCAAACAGAAACCAACCCAAAGCTTCACACCAATCTTAATCTCACCCTAAGTATAAACCAAATCCTAACTCTAAGTCACAACCTAACACTGATGCTATCCCTACATTAACACTAAACATGACCCTGAGCCTAACACTAATATTAACATAATCTGTTTCAAAAACTGAGTAATAATAATATCCCACGCATTTCTGTGCATGTTTAATGGAAAACAGCATTGCAAAATAAGGATTCCTAGTAAAATATGAGAACAGGTGTAAGTGTGCTGTGAGTGCTCATTGGCTTACCACCTCCATTTCACTTTCAAGTCATTTTGTCAGTGAAAAACAGCATTTCTGCAAAGCACTCAACTACAGCTATGTGAACCATTACCTAAACCTGTTTTGGAAATTAAAAATGGCCCTTGTTGCATTAACTGACAAAAGATATTTTATGAAAACTGCAATATTTCAGAGAACCCTCACATTAAATTAAACTTAAACATAACATTAACACAACCACAAACACAAACATAAACTGAGTCTCCAAAGAATAAATACCAGCACAAATTCCTACCTCCAAACCCGGTTCCAAAATGAACACAAAACTAACTTCAACCCAAACCCTAACCCTAAAAGTAACCATATCCCTAACCCTAACCCCAACACCAACACCAACCCTAAACCGAACCCTAATCTTTATACCAAACCTACATCAACCTCAATTCTAAACCTAACCCTAACTGCAACCCTAACTGTAACACTAACCCTAACACTAACCCTAAACCTAGCCCCACCCCTAACACCAAACCTAACCCTACCTCCAACACCAACATCAACTCCAAACACCACCCTAATCTTTATACCAACCCTACACCCAAACACAACTGTAAACCTATCCCTAACCCAAACCTTAACCCCCACCGTAGCCCTAACCTTAACCCTAACCCTAAACCTAACCCTAACACTGAGTGCAGCTGTGGCATAATTTGTTTCAGAACTGAGTAATGTACTTGGTCCACACATGTCCATACATATTTTTAGTGTAAAAGAGCATTCTCCAACAAATCTCACCTAATTCTAGCTGAAAAATGTCTGTGAATGGGTTTTGAGAACTGAGTGACATACTGGCTCCATTCATTTTGATGTATGTCTTTCATGAAAACTAGCATTTACACGGAAAACGCAACAATTTCTATGCAATACCTTCCCTAATACTGTTTTGAAAGCTTAGAGAAATAATGGAGCCATTCACTTCCATGCACTCTCTGGAAGAAAGTATTTCTTCAGAGAACATGATCCTTAACCTAAACCTAATCTAAACCTAACATTAACACTACCCCTAAACTTACAACAACCTCAAAACCAACAACAAACCCAAACCAGCCCAAAGCTTCTCACCAATCTTAATCTCATCCTAAGCATAACCCAAATTCTAACCCTAACCTAAGCCTAACTCTAAGCCACAACCTAACACTAATGCTATTCCTACATTAACGCTAAACATAACCCTGAACCTAAAACTAATATAAACATAATCTGTTTAAAAAACCTACTAATAATAACATCTCCACACATTTCTGTGCACTTTCAATGGAAAACCTCATTGCAAAGAAATGTTTCCTAGCAAAACATGAGACAGTTTGTATATGTGTTCTGAGAGCTCATTGACTTATCAGCTCCATTCACTTTCAAGCCATTTTGATGGTGAAAAACAGCATTTCTGCAGAGCACTCAACTACAGCTATATGAACCATTACTTAGATCTGTTTTGAAAACTTAGAAAGGTCCTGGTTCCATTAACTGGCGAAAGATTTTTTACTAAAACTTTTACTAAAATATTTCAGAGAACCCTCACTTTAAACTTAACTTAAACATAACACTAACATAACCACAAACACAAACCAAACCACAAAGAACCAATACCAGCACAAATCCCTACCTCCAAAACAGCTCCAAATCAACCCCAAGCCTAAATTAAAACCAGTCCCTCAAGCTAACCCTAACACTAACCCTATCCCTAAACAACCCTAACTCCAACCCTAACCCTTAACCTAACCCTAACCACAACATCAACCCTAAACCCAACCCTAACCTTTATACCAACCCTACACACAACTGCAAATGTAAACCTAACACTAAACCCAACCCTAAGCCTAACCTTAACCACAACTCTAAACCTAACCCTAACACTGAGCCTAGCCTAAACATAACTTGTTTCAGAAACTGAGTAATGTACATTTTCACCCACATCCATATGTAATTTTAGTGTAAAACATCATTGCACAACAAATCTCACCTAATTCTAGCTGAAAAAAACTTTGTGAATGGGTTTTGAGAACTGAATGGCATACAGAGTCCATTCATTTGGATGTATGTCTTACATGAACACTAGCATTTTCACAAGAAAAATCAACAATTGCTATGCAAATCCCTTATCTAATACGAGTTTGAAATCTAAGAGACTAATGGTTCCATTCACTTCAGTACACTATCGGGACTGAAAGTACATTCTTCAGAAAACAATATCCTAAACCTAAATCTAACATAAACCTAACATTAACCCTGCCCCTAACCTACAACAACCTCAAAACCAACAACAATCCCAAACCAAACCAAAGCTTCACACCAGTCTTAATCCCCCGCTAAGCATAATCAAAAACATAACCCTCACCTAAGCCTAACTCTAACCCACAACCTAACACTAATGCCATTCCTATATTAACCTTAAACCTAACACTAATATCAACATATTCTGTTTCAAGCACTGAGTAATAATAATAGCTCAACACATTCCCATTTTTAATGGAAAAGAGCATTGCAAAGTAATGTTTCCTAGTAAAATATGAGAAGAGTTTGTAAATGTGCTTTAAGAGCTCATTGAGTTTCCACTTCTATTCACTTTCAAGCAATTTTGTCAATGAAAAACAGCCTTTCTGCAGAATACTCAAGTTCAGCTATGCAAACCAATACCTAAACAGGTTTTGTAAACTTAGAATGGTCCTGGTTCCATTAACTGGTGCATGATTTTTATTGAAACTGCAATATTTCAGGGAATCCTCACTTTAAACATAACACTAACACAACCACAAAAACAAAAAACTGAAACCCCAAAGAACCAATACCAGCACAAACCCCTACCTCCAAATGCAGTCCCAAAATCAACCCTAAGCCTAACTGCCAACAAAACCCTCACTCTAACCCTAAGCATAAACCTAGCCCCAATCCCAACACCAATCATAAATCCAGCCCTAACTTTATACCAATCCTACATACACCACAACCCTAAACCTAACCCTAACCCCAAACCTAACCCTAACCCTAAACCCAACCCTAAGCCTAACCCTAACACTGAGCCTAACCTTACCATAAATTGTTTCAGAAACTGAGTAATGTACTCTGTCCACTCATGTCCATACATATTTTGAGCATAAAACATCATTGTTCAACAAATATCAACAAATTGAAGCTGAAAAAGATCTGTGAATGGGTTTTGACAACTGAGTGACATACAGGCTCCATTTGTTTTGATGTATGTCTTGGGTGAATTTTCACAGAAAATTAATGTCACTAGCATTTTCACAGAAAACTCAACAATTACTATGCAAATCCCTTACCTGATAGTGTTTTGAAGGCTAAGAGACTTAATGGATCCATTCACTTCCATGCACTTTCTAGACTGAAAGTACTTTCTTCAGAGAACACTGTCTATAACCTGAACATAACACTGACACTACCCCTTAACCTACAACCACCTCAAAACCAAAAAAAAAAATCCCAAACCAAACCAAAGATTCACACCAATCTTAATCCCATGCTAAGCATAATCTAAATCCTAACCCTAGCCTAAACCTTACTCTAATCCACAACCTAACACTAATGCTATCCTATATTAACCCTAAACTTAACCCTGCACCTAACACTAACATTATCATATTCTGTTTCAAAAACCGAGTAATAACAATACCTCCACACATTTCCATGCACTTTTAATGGAAAACAGCATTGCAAAGTAATGTTTCATAGTAAAATATGAGAAGAGTTTGTAAATGTATATTGAGAGCTCATTGACTTACCACCTCCATTCACTTTCAAGAAATTTTGTCAATGAGAAACAGCATTTCTACAGAGCACTCAAGTACAGTTACATGAACCATTATCTATTTGGAAAACTTAGAATGGTTCTGCTTCTATAAACTGGGGTTAGATTTTTTACTAACACTGCAATGTTTCACAGACCCCTCACTTTAAACTTAACTTAAACATAACACTAATGCAACCAGAAACACAAACACAAACCAAAACCCCAAAAACCAATACCAGCACAAAACACTTCCTCCAAACATAGTCACAAAATCAACCCCAAACCTAACTTCAAACCAAACCCTTATACTAACCCTTACCTTAAACCTAACCCTTGCCCTAACATTAGATCCAACCCTAACCCCAACTCTAACCCTAAACCTAACCCCAACCCCAACACCAACACCAACCCTAAACCCACCCTAACATTTATACCAACCCTAAACCCAAGAACAACCCTAAACCTAACCCTAACCCCAACCCTAGCACTAACTCTAACCATAACTCTAACCCCAAACCTAAACAAAACCCTAACACTGAGTCTAGCCTTAACATAATTTGTTTCAGAAACTGAGTAATGTACTTTGTCCACACATGCCCATACATATTTTTAGCATAAAATATCACTGTCCTACAAATCTCACCTAATACTGGCTGAAAAAAGTTTGTGAATGGTTTTTGAGAACTGAGTGACTCACAGGCTCCATTCATTTTGATAAATGTTTTGCGTGAACACTAGCATTTTCACAGGAAACTCAACAATTGCTATGCAAATCCCTTACCTAATACTGTTTTGAAGTTTAAGAGACTTCATGGATTCATTCACTTCCATGCACTTTCTGGACTGAAAATACCTTCTTCAGAGAACACTATCCTTAACCTAAGCCTAACCTAAACCTATGCCTAACTCTAACACACAACCTAACACTAATGCTATCCCTATATTAACCCTAAACCTAACACTGAGCCTAACACTAACATTGACATTATCTGTTTCAAAAACAGAGTAATAATACCTCCCATTTCCATGCATTTTTAATGGAAAACAGCATTGCAAAGTAATGTTCCCTCATAAAATATGAGAAGAATTTGTAAATATGTATTGAGAGCTCATTGACTTACCATTTCCATTCACTTTCAATCAGTTCTGTCAGTGAAAAACAGCATTTCTGCAGAGCACTCGACTACAGCTATGCGAGCCATTACCTAAACCTGTTTTGAAAACTTAGAATGGTCCTGGTTCCAATAACTGCCATAAGATTTTTTAATGGACTGCAATATTTCAGTGAACCCTCACTTTAAACTTAACTTTAACATAACACTAATGCAACCACAATCACAAACACAATCTGAAAACCCAAAGAACTAATATCAGCACAAATCCCAACCTCCAAACCCATTCCCAAAATCAACCCCAAGCCTAACTTCAAATGAAACCCTTACCCTCACCCTGCCCCAAAACTAACCCTAAACTTAATCCCAACCCTAGCCCCAACTCTAAATCCAACCCTAACTTTTATACCAACCCTACCCCCAAACGCAACCCTTAACCAAACCCTAACACAACCCTAAAACTATCTCTAACCCTAACCAAAACCCTAACACTGAGCCTAGCCTTAACATAATTTGTTTCAGAAGCTGAGCAATGTGCTTGGTCCACACACTTCCATACATATTTTTAACATCAAACAGCACTGTTCCCAATCTCACCTAATTCTAGTTGACAAAAGTCTATAAATATGTTTTAAGAACTAAGTGACATACTGGCTCCATTCATTCTGATGTAAGTTTTGCATGAAAGATTGCGTTTTCCTGGAAAATCAACAATTCCTATGCAAAACCCTTTCATAATACTGCTTGGAAAGCTAAGACACATAATGGATCCATTCACTTCCATGCACTTTTTGGACTGAAAGTACTTTCTGCAGAGAACACTAATCTTAACCTAAACCTAAGCGAAACCTAGCACAAAAACTACCCCTAAACCTACAACCACCTCAAAACCAACCACAAACACAAACCAACTCCAATTTTCACACTAATCTTTATCCCTCCCAAAGCATAACCCATATCCTAACCCTAACCTAAGCCTAACCCTAACCAACAACCTAACACTAATGCTATCACTACATTAACCCTAAATGTAACCCTGAGCTTAAAACTAACAGTAACATAATCTGCTTCAAAAACCTACTAATAATAATATCTCCACACATTTCTGTTTATTTTTTATGCAAAAGTGCATTGCAAAGTAATGTTTCCTAGTAAAATATCAGAAGTGTTTGTAAATGGGTTTTGAGAGCTCATTGACTTCCCATCTCCATTCACTTTCAAGCAATTTTGTTGGTAAAAAACTGCATTCTGCAGAGCACTCAACTACAGCTATGGGAACCACTACATAAACCTATTTTCAAAATTTAGAATTGTCCTGGTTCCATTAATTGGCCTAAGATTTTTTACTAAAACTGCAATATTTCCCAGAATGCTTACATTAAGCTTTACCTAAACCTTACACAAATGAAACCACAACCACAAACACAATCACAAACCAAAACCCCAAAAACCCAATACAGTACAAATCCCAACCCCCAAACCCAGTCTCAAAATAAACCCAAGCATAAATTCAACCCAAACTCTCACCCTAACCCTAACCCTAAACAGGACCCTAACCTTAACCTTAGCCCCAACCCTAATCCCAAACCTATTCCTACCCCTTACATCAACCACAACACCAACCCTAAACCCAGTCCTAACCTAAACCCCAACCCTACAACCAAACCCATCAGTAAAACTAACTCTAACCATAAACCTAACCCTAACCTTTACCCTGACCCTAACCCTAACCCTTACACTGAGCCTAGCCTTAAGATAATTTGTTTTGGAAACTGAGTAAAGCACTTTGTCCATAGATGGCCACATATATTTTTAGTTTAAAACAGCATTGTCAAATAAATCTCACTTAATTCTAGTTTAAAAAAATCTCTGAATGTGTTTTGAGACCTGAGTGACATGCTGGCTCAATTTATTTTGATGGATGTCTTGTGTGTAAATAGCATTTTCACAGATAACTCTGTAACTGCTATGCAAATCCCTTACCTAATACTGTTTGTAAGGCTAAGAGATGGAAAGGATCCACTCACTTCCATATAGTTTTTTAGACTGAAAGTAGTTTTTTAGAGAACACTCTCCTTAACTTAAACCTAACCAAAACCTAACACTGACTACCCCTAAACTAACAATTACCTCAAAACCAACAATAATCCCAAACCAAACAGAAGCTTCACACCAATCACAATCCCAGCCTAAGCATAATTGAAATCCTAACCCTAAACTAAGCCTAACCCTAACCTACAATCTAACACTAGTGTTATCACTTCATTATCCATAAACCTAACCCTGAACCAACACTAAGATTAATATAATCTCTTTCAAAAACCAAATAATATCTCCAAACATTTCCATACATTTTTAATGGAAAACACCCTTGCAAGGTAATGTTTCCTTGTAAAATATGAGAACAGTTTGTAAATGGGTTTTGAAATCTCCTTGACTTACCAACTCCAATTACTTCCAAGCAATTTTGTCATTGAAAAACAGCATTTCTGCAGAGCAGTCAACCACAGCTATGCAAACCATTACCTAAACCTGTTTTGATAACTTATCCTGGTTCCATTAACTCGAGTAAGATTTTTTACTAAAGCTGCAATATTTCAGTGAATCCTTACTTATACTTAGTTAAAAATAAAACAAACTCAACCACAAACACAAACACAAAGCAAAACCCCAAAGACCCAATACCAGCACAAATCCCAACCTCCAAATCCAGTCCCAAAATCAACACTAAGACTATCTTCAATGCAAACCCTCACCCTAACACTAACCCTAAACTTAATCCTAACCATAACCCTAGTCCCAAATTTAACCCCAACCATAACCATAACCTTAACCCCAACCAGAAAACCAACCCTAACCCAACCATAACCATAACCCCAACCCACCCCCAACCGGAACCCAAAACCTAACCCTAACCCCGGCCCTTACCCTAACCCTAATCCTAACACTGAGCCAAGCCTTAACATAATTTGTTTCAGAAACTAATGTCCTTGGTCCACACACACCACACATATTATTAGTGTAAAACAACATTGTCAAACAAAGCTTAACTTATTCTAGTTGAAAAACATCTCTAAATGTGTTTGAGAACTGAGTCACATACTGGCTCAATTTATTTTGATGTATATCTTGCATGAAATCTAGCATTTTCCCAGAAAACTCAACAATTGTTATGCAAATCCCTTACCTAATACTGTTTTGAAGTTTAAGAGACTTAATGGATCCATTCACTGCCAGGTACTTTCTGGACTGAAAGTACTTTCTTCAGAGAACACTATCTTTAACTTCAACTTAACCTTAACCTAACTATCACTACCCCTAAACCTAAACGCAACTGCTTCTATGCGAACAATTACCTAAACCTGTTTGGGAAAGTTAAAATTGTCATGGTTCCATTAATTTGCGTAATATTTTTCACTAAAGCTGCAATATTTCAGAGAACCCTTGCCTTAAACTTAACTTAAACATAACACTAACTCAACCACAAACACAAACCCAACACCCAAAAAACCAATACCCACACATATCTCAATCTCCAAACACATTGCAAAATCAACCACAAGCCTAACTTCAACCCAAACCCTCAACCTAACCCTAACTCTAACCCTGACCCTTGTCCCAACACTAACCCCATTCCTAACCCTAACCCCGACCCCAACACCAACCCTACACACAGCCCTTACCTTTACCCCAAACCTAACCCCAACCCCAACACTTAACCAAATCTTAACCACAACCTTAACCCTAACCCTAACCCTAACAAACACAGAGCCCTGGCCTTAGCATAATTTGTTTCGGAAACTGAGTAATGTACTTGGTCTACACACGTCCACACATATTGTTAGCATAAAACAGCATTGTCACCAAATCTCACCTTATTCTAGTTGAAGAAAGTCTGTAAATATGTTTTAAGAACTGAGTGACATACTGGCTCCATTCATTCTGATGTAAGTTTCGCATGAAAAAATGCGTTTTCCCGGAAAACTCAACAATTGCTATGCAAGACCCTTACATAATACTGTTTGGAAAGCTAAGAGACGTAATGGATCCTTTCACTTCCATGCACTTGTCAGACTGAATGTGCTTTCTTCAGGGAACACTAACCTTAACATAAACCTAACTTAAGCCTATCACTAACACTACCCCTAAACCTATGTCAACCTCAAAACTAACAACAAACACAAAACAACCCCAATTTTCACACCAATCTTAATCCCACCCTAACCATAATCCATATCCTAACCCTTTCCTAAGCATAACCCTAACCCACAATTTAACACTAATGCTATCACTACATTAACCCTAAACCTTACCCTGACCATAACACTAATATTAACATAATCTCTTTCAAAAAACCAAGGAATAATAATATCTCCACACATTTCCATGCATTTTAATGCAAAACAGGATTGCAAAATAATGTTTCCCAGTAAAACATGAGAAGACTTTGTAAATGTGTTTTGAGAGCTCATTGATATACCAGCTCCATTCACTTTCAAGCACTTTTTTCAGTGAAAAACAGCATTTCAGCAGAGCACTCAACTACAGCTATGCGAACCATTAACTAAACATGCTATGAAAACTTATAATTGTCCTGGTTACATTAACTGGCATAAAATTTTTGCTGAAACTGCAATATTTCAGAGAACCCTTCCCTTAAACACTACTTAAACATAACACTAATGCAATCACTAACACAAACACAAACCGAACCCCCAAAAAACAATACCAGTTGACTGGAGCCATGATGGTGGTGTAGCATGGTGTGGGATTTATTTCGTCTTCCAGAACAGGTACTGAATAAACAGGAACAGTACAGAGCAGCCCTTGGGGCCACATCAGTGACCGGACAAACAACATACCACAGTCTGCACCACCTGACCAGCTGTGAGCCCCCCCCCCCCAGAGCCGTGAGTTCCCCTTACCAAGGTGGCTGTCATCCCTCCCCAACAGGCTGCTTCCCAGAAGGGGAGGAAAGAGACTTTACCAGCAGCAGAGGCTGAGTGCAACCAATCTTCAGGTATGGAATTAATTCACAAATTCTGACTACTAAAAGTAGGCCCCAGTTCAGGTGAACCTGGTCAAAGCTGAGGTGCTCATGTTTGCCCTGATGCTAAGGGGGCAGGGCTGATGGGAAAAGAAAAAGAAAAAAGAAGAAACAGAAGTTTTTATGCTTGTGTTTCTACAGAGACTTGGCTGCCTTTGCATACAGTGGCAGGACTTCTCAGGCTGAAACTGCCCCAAGTATAGGCAGAAACAAGCTTCTTTGAGAACTTGTCTGGAGCTGGTGCCTTCCTCAGTGGAGAGTTAAAGCCCAACTCAGGTGGAATCACTCCCTCAAGGAATTCAGACCCCAGCGCTTGGTAATTTGAAGCCATTAAAACCAGCCTACAAACTCTCCTCTATCTCCACCATTTCCTCAGTAGAGAGAATCTGCCAAAGTTAATTGTACCACATCATCTTATGCTGGTGGAACCTACAGGCAGAAAAGCACCACATATTGGGCAGAATAAGAAAAACAGAGTCCAGAGACTTCACAGGAAAAATCTTTCAAACTGCTGGGACTCACCCTCAGGGAAAACTGACACAGATGACTCTTTCCTCCTGACAGGAGGCCAGCTTGGTCTGGGAAAATCCGGCTGGGGTCTATAATCCCTAAGTAGACCCTCCTAAGGGTGGGGGGGAGGCACCATAAAGGCAGGGCAAGAAACAAGAAAACAAAAACTGAAAAATTCTCCTCTGTTAAGCAAAACCTAAGCTAGTGGTCCAGAAAAAGCTGAACTGAACGTCAAAGAACAGACAGACAACAAACTCATCCAGCAAGAAAACCTTAGGGAAAAGAAGTGAAAACAATCTCCAGAATAAACTAATTCAGGTAATTAAATGCCTAGATGCCAGCAAAAAAATAACAAATCACACTAGGAAAATTGAAGCTATGGCACAGTACAGTCAAAGGAACAAACCAACAATTCAAATGAGATACAGGAGTAGAAACAACTAATTCATAATGTACAAACAGACATGGAAAACCTCATCAAAAATCAAATCAATGAATTGAGGGAGGATAAAAAGAAGGCAAGGAATGAACAAAAAGAAGAAATTGAAGGTCTGAAAAAATAAATCATAGAACTTATGGGAATGAAAGTCACAGTAGAAGAGATGGAAAAAACAATGGAAACCTACAATGTTAGATTTTGAGAGGCAGAAGATAGGATTAGTGAACTGGAGGATGGAACATCTGAAATCCAACAAGCAAGAGAAAATATAGGGAAAAAATGGAAAAATATGAACAGGAACTCAGGGAACTGAATGACAATATGAAGCACACAAATATACGTGTTTTGGGTGTCCCAGAAGGAGAAGAGAAGGGAAAAGGAGAAAAACTAATGGAGGAAATTATCACTGAAAATTTTCCAACTCTTATGAAAGACTTAAAATTACAGATCCAAGAAGTGCAGCGTACCCCACAGAGAATAGATCCAAATAGATGTACTCCAAGACACTTACTAATCAGAATGTCAGAGGTCAATGAGAAAGAGAGAATCTTCAAAGCAGCAAGAGAAAAGCAATTCATCACATACAAGGGAAGCTCAATAAGACTATATGTAGATTTCTCAGCAGAAACCATGGAGGCAAGAAGACAGTGGGATGATATATTTAAATTACTAAAAGAGAAAAACTGCCAACCAAGAATTCTATATCCAGCAATATTGTCCTTCAGAAATGAGAGGGGAATTAAAACATTTTCAGGCAAAAAATCACTGAGAGAATTTGTGATCAAGAGACTGGCTCTGCAAGAAATACTAAAGGTAGCACTAGAGGCAGGTACAAAAAGACCGAAGAGAGAGTTGTGAAGAAGAGTGTAGAAAGAAGGACAATGAGTAAAGGTAAAAAGAAGAAAAATTAGATATCACATATAAAATCCAAAAAGCAAAACGGTAGAAGAAAGTACTACCTGTACAGTAACAACACTAAATGTTAATGAATTAAACTCCCCAATCAAAAGACATAGACTGGCAGAATAGGTTAAAAAAACAAGGACTCATCTATATGCTGTCTACAGGAAACACATCTTAGACCCAAGGATAAGCATAGGTTGAAAGTGCAAAGTTAAGAAAAGATATTTCATGCAATAAGCAATCAGAAAAGAGCAGGAGTAGCTATACTAATATCCAAAAAATTAGGCTTCAAATGAAAAACAGTTAAAAGAGACAAAGAAGGACACTGTATATTAATAAAAGGAAGAATTCAACAAGAAGACATAACAATTATAAATATTTATGCACCGAGCCAGAATGCTCCAAAATACATGCAGTAAACACTGAAAAGAGAAATAGGCACATCTACTATAATAGTTGGAGACTTCAATTCAGCACTCTCATCAATAGACAGAATATCTAGACAGAGGATCAATAAAGAAACAGAGAATGTGAATAATACACTAAATGAGTGAGACTTAACAGACATTTATAGAACATTTCACCCCACAACAGCAGGATACACCTTTTTCTCAAGTGCTCATGGATCATTCTCAATGATAGGCCATATGCTAGGTCACAAAGCCTCAATAAATTTAAAAAGATTGAAATCATGAAAAACTATTTCTGAGATCATAAATGAATGAAGTTGGAAATCAGTAATAGGCAGAGTGACAGAAAATTCACAAATATGTGGAGACTCAACAACACACTCTTAAACAAACAGCGGGTCAAGGAAGAAATTACAAGAGAAATCAGTAAATATCTCGAGTCAAATGAAAATGAAAACAGAACATATCAAAAATTATGAGATGCAGGAAAGGCAGTGCTAAGAGGGAAATTAATTATCCTAAATGCCCATATCCAAAAAGAAGAAAGGGCAAAAATTGAGGAATTAACTGTCCACTTGGAAGAAGTAGAAAAGAACAGCAAACTAACCCCAAAGCAAGCAAAATGAAAGAAATAATGAAGATTAGAACAGAAATAAATGAAATTGAGAATATGAAAACAATTGAGAAAATCAACAAAACCAGAAGCTGGTTCTATGAGAAAATCAACAATATTGATGGACCCTTAGCAAGATTGACAAAAAGAAGAAGACAGAAGTTGAAAATAAATAATATCAGAAATGGAAGAGGAGATATAATCACTGAACCCACAGAAATGAAGGAATTAATGACAGGATACTATGAACAACTTTATGCCAATAGAACAGGGCAATGTAGATGAAATGGACAACTTTCTAGAAAGGCATGAACAACCAACTTTGACTCAAGAACATATAGACGACCTCAACAAAGCAATCAGAAGTAAAGAAATTAAGTCAGTCATTAAGAAGCTCCCCAAAAAGAAAAACCCAGGACCAGATGGCTTCACAGGTAAATTCTACAAAACATTCCAGAAAGAAGTTGTACCAATCCTGCTCAAACTCTTCAAAAAAATTGAATGGAGGGAAGGCTACCTAACTCATTCTACAAAGTTAACATCACCCTCATACCAAAGCCAGACAAAGATATTACAAAAAAAAAAAAGAAAACTACAGACCAATCTCTCTAATGAATATAGATGCAAAAATCCTCAACAAAATTCTAGCAAATCGAATCCAGCAACACATTAAAAGACTTATACATCATAACCAAGTAGGATTCATCCCAGGTATGCAAGGATGGTTCAACATAAGAAAATCAATTAATGTTGTACATCCTATCAACAGATCAAAGCAGAAAAACCATATGATCATCTCGATTGATGCAGAAAAGGCATTTGACAAAATTCAACATCCTTTCCTGTTGAAAACTCTTCAAAGACTAGCAATAGAAGGAAACTTCCTCAAAATGATATTGGGAATATATGAAAAACCCACAGCCAACATCATCCTCAATGGGGAAAAACTGAAAACTAGCCCCCTAAGATCAGGAACAAGACAAGGATGTCCACTATCACCAATTTTATTCAACATTGTGTTGGAAGTTCTAGCCAGAACAATTAGACAAGAAAAATAAATACAAGGCAACAGAATTGGAAAGGAAGAAGTAAAACTCTCACTGTTTGCTCAAAATGGAACAAAGACATAAACATTAGATCTAAGACCATAAAACTGTTAGGAGAAAATGAAGGGAAATATCTTATAAATCGTATACTAGGAGGTGGTTTCCTAGACCTTATACCCAGAGCAAGAGCATTGAAGAAGGAAAGAAAGAACTGGGAACTCCTCAAAATTAAACACTTTGGGCGGGCCACCGTGGCTCAGCAGGCAAGAGTGCTTGCCTGCAATGCCAGAGGACCCAGGTTCAATTCCCGGTGCCTGCCCATGTTAAAAAAAAAAAATTAAAAACTTTTGCACATCAAAGAATTTCATCAGGAAAGTAAAAAGACAGCCTACATAATGGGAAACAATATTTGGAAATGATATATCAGATAAAGGTGTAGTATCCAGAATTTATAAAGAGAATGCTCAACTCAACAACAAAAAGACAGCCAATCCAATTAAAAAATGGGCAAGACTTGAACAGACACTTCTCAGAAGAGGAAATACAAATGGCCCAAAGGCACATGAAGTGATGCTCAACTTCCCTGGCTACTGGAGAAATGCAAATCAAAACCACAATGAGATATCATCTCACACCCAACAGAATGACCATTATCAATAAAACAGAAAATGACAAATGCTGCAGAGGATGTGGAGGAAGAGGCACACTTATCCACTGTTGGTGGGAATGTCAAATGGTACAACTGCTGTGGAAGGCAGTTTGGGGGTTCCTCAAAAAGCTAAATGTAGAATTCCCATATGACCTGATAATACCATTGAAAGGTATCTACTCAGAGGACATGACAGCAAGGACACAGACATTTGCAGTCCAATGTTTATAGCAGCATTATTTACAACTGTGAAGAGATGGAAACAGCCAAAATGTCCATCAACAGACGAGTGGCTCACAAAATGTGGTATATACATATGATGGAATATTATGCAGCTGTAAGACAGAATAAAGTTATGAAGTATATAACAACATGGATGGACCTCAAGGACATTATGCTGAGTGAGATTAGCTAGAAACAAATGGACAAATATTGTATGGTCTCACTGATGTGAGCTGACATTAGTGAATAAACTTGGAGAATTTCATTGATAACAGAGACCATCAGGAGGTAGAAATAGGGTAAGATATTGGGTAATTGGAGCTGAAGGGATACAGATTGTGCAACAGGACTAAATGTAAAAACTCAGAAATGGACAGCACAATACTACCTAACTGTAATACAATTATGTTAAAAACCAGAATGAAGCTGAATGTGAGAATGATAGAGGGAGGAGGGCTAGGGGCACAATTGAAATCAGAAAAAAAGATGATAAAGACTGAGATGGTATAATCTAGGAATGCCTAGAGTGTATAATGATAGTGACTAAATATACAAATTTTGAAAATGTTTTTGCATGAGGAAGAACAAAGGAATGTCATTACTGCAGGGTGCTGAAAATAGATGGCAATTAATATTTTAAAATTTTACCTTAAGTATGAGACTGAAGCAAAAAATGTTTATTCGGTACAAAATTTATATTTTGATTAGTGCCTTTCCTACTATAACTTATGCAGACAGCTTAATTGAACACCATAAGTACATGGAACCTTAAGTAGGACATGAGATTTTGTTGGTTTGTCCAGAGGGATGCCCCGATAAATCCCAGAGTGACTTGAACAGTGAATGAAAAAGTATTTGAAAAGTCCCCTTCGGGGAATTGTGAGAAAGGGGGAATTTCAACTTCCCCAAGTCGAATTCTTGATATTCTCACAAGCAGTGCAGACAATCAAAGCTATAGGTTGGGCCCCCAAATTTGGGGTTTGTTCATATGAAACTTCATCCCACAAAAGATAGGTCAAGCCTCCTTAAAATTAGGACTAAGAATCACCCCCAAGAGAACCTCTTTTGTTGCTCAGATGTGGCCTCTCTCTACATCCAATGCAACAAGCAAACTCTCCACACTCCCCCTGTCTACACGGGACATGACTGCCAGGGGTGTGGACCTTCCTGGCAACGTGGGACAGAAATCCTGGAATGAGCTGAGACTCAGCATCAAGGGATTGAGAAAACCGCTAGAATGAGCTGAGACTCAACATCAGGGGATTGAGACAACCTTCTCGACCAAAAGGGGGAAGAGTGAAATGAGACAAAATAAAGTGTCAATGGTTGAGAGATTCCAAATAGAGTCAAGAGGTTATCCTGGAGGTTATTATTATGCATTAAATAGATATCACCTTGTTAGTCAAGATGTCATGGAGAAGCTGGAGGGAACTACCTGAAAATGTGGAGCTGTGTTCCAGTAGCTATGTTTCTTGAAGATGATTGTATAATGATATAGCTTTCACAGTGTGACTCTGTGATTGTGAAAACCTTGTGTCTGATGCTCCATTTATCTACCTTATCCACAGATGAATAAAACATATGGAATAAAGATGAATAATAGGGGGAAAAATGTTAAAATAAATGTAGAGTGAAATGCTGGTGATTGGTGAGGGGGAGGGGTGGTGGGTATGATATGTATGAATTTTTTTCTGTTTCTTTTTATTTCTTTTTCTGAATAGATGCAAATGTTCCAAAAAAGGATCATGATGATGAATACACAACTATGTGATTATATTGTGAATTACTGATAATATATGTAGAACAGAATGATCAAAAGTTACAAATGTTTGCATTTGTTTGGTGTTCTTTGGTATTTAAAAAAATTAAAAATTGATAATAAAAATAGTAGCATGGCTGCCCAAAATAACTAAAATAACATAATGATCAATAGTTATACTCTATGTTCAAATATAAGAAATACATAAATAACTCCTTCAACTTGGGAAGATTTATTTCATTTTTTTCCTTAAAGCATAGAAAACTTACCACAATAGGTTTAATTTAATGCTTATGTTTTCATTGATAATAATCATCTTTAAATATTTAAATATTGTCAGAATACAACTTTGATCATCTGGCTCAATGACCATCCTGGCTCAATGAAAAATATCCATATATTTAAATACTTGATTCTTTCCAGAACAGGTCACCTCCAAACCTCAGAACATTTTACCCTTTTCTGTGAAAGTGTATGAGACTCTTAAGTTCTCTAAATTCCAGTATTACAGAGTAGTTATTTATATTGTCTTTCCATGTTTTGAAAGGCCTTGTAATTTTATCATAATAACTTTCTTTATTCAAGTTGAAATCTGATCCAGTTTTTATTAAATAACTGTCTTCAATATTTCTTTCCAGGTACCTTTGAATTTTTGCAAAGAATTATTTTTTTTTCAGATTCTTCCATTTTCCTTCTCGTTTTCTTAACACTGTTAATTCAGCTCTAAGTAAGTTTCTGTGAATTGTCTGGTAGATTTCAGGATCATAATTCAGCCCTTTAACAGGAACAGTTTTGTCAAGGCCTCTCCTCAAGATTTCTGCATTCAGATTCACGTTAAAATATTTACTTTCTCCAGGAAGATAAAACAGGATACTACCTTTAGGAAGGACATGCAGACTGGGACAATTGTGGCTAGAATTGTGAGAAGAGGCACTGCAGATAGAAGTGGCACTGCTCTTGCCTGGACTATGTTTCAGATATTCCTTCTCTCCACACTTCCTCTCCTTGTGCCAACTGGGAAAGTACATCTGATGTGCAGACCTGACATCTCATTGAGACCAGATGATTGATATTCTCCAGCATCACTTCTCTGAACAGCATCCTCTGGTATGTGTCTGGCAATGCCAACTCTTCCTAAGTGAAGTCTGCAGCTAAACCTTTGAATGCTATAATTTCTGTGGTTGCATTGTCAACAGCTCAGCTGACAAATGCCTCTCTCTGGATTTTCAAACAAAATCAGACAAGCAGTAGGTGAGCAAAGCAAAAATGTCACAAAAAGAATATCTGCATTATCCAGAAGTAAGTTCACTGATGCCAACTTGCAACCATTGCAAACACCTTGTGCGCCACAGGCTACTACTGCTTTTTCACACTGTGTTATTGAGTGTATATTCATTTGGAGTTACTATAACTTCCTGTGGATTACTACTTTTATTGCTACAAGGTATTCCTTTATTTTCTAGAAATGCTTTCTGCATTAAAATATGATTTTATATTTAAAAACACAGCACAAAACCCAACTTCCAAAAGCAATCTGAAAATCAACCCCAAGCCTAACTTCAACCAAAACACTCACCCTAACTGCAACCCTAAACCCAACCCTAAACCTAACCCTAACCCTAGCCACAACCCTAAACAACCCTAACCCTAACCCTAACCTCAACCCCAATACCAACCCTAAACCCAACCCTAACCTTAACCCCAACCTACACCAAACCCCAACCCTAAACCAACACCTAACCCCAATACTAACCATAACCCTAAACCTAACCCTATAACTGAGCCTAGCCTTAACATAATTTGTTTCAGAAATTGAGTAATGGACTTTGTCAGACATGTCCACACATATTTTAGCATAAAACAGCTTTGTCAAACAAATCTCACAGAATTCTAGTTGAAAAAATTCTGTGAATGTGTTTTGAAATATGAGAGACATACTAGCTCCATTCATTTTCACGTATATTGTGCATGAAAATTTTCATTTTAACCAAAAACTCAACAATTGCTATGCAAACCCCTTACCTAATACTGTTTTGAAGGCTAACAGACTTAATGGAATTCATTCATTTCCATGCACTTTTTGGACGGAAAGTACTTTCTCAGAGAACACAATCCTTAACCTAAAACAAACCAAAACCTAATACTAACACTATGCCCAAAACTACAAAAACCTCAAAGCCAACAACAAACACAAACTAACCCAAAGCTTAACACCAATCTTAATCCCACCCTAAGCATAATCCAAATCCTAACCCTAGCCTAAGCCTAACCCTAACCCCAAAGCTAACACTAATGCAATCCCTTCATTAACCCTAAACCTGCCCCTGACCCTAGCACTGACATTAACATAATCTGTTTCAAAAACTGAGTAATAATAATATCTCCACACATTTTGATGCATTTTAATGGAAAACAGCATTACAAAGTAATGTTTCCTAGTAAAATATGAGAAGAGTTTGTAAATGTGTTTTGAGAGCTCATTGACTTACCACCTCCACTCACTTTCAAGCAATTTTGTCGAGGAAAACAGCATTTCTGTAGAGCACTCATATACAACTATATGAACCATTACTGAAACGTGTTTTGAAAACTTAGAATGGTCATGGTTCCATTAATGACACAAGATTTTTTTACTAAAACTGCAATATTTCAGAGAACTCTCACTTTAACCTTAACTTAAACTTAATACTAACACAACCACAAACACACACAAACCCAAACGCCAAAGAACCAATACCAGCACAAATCCCTACCTCCAAGACTAGTCCCAAAACCAACCTGAAGCCTTAATTCAAATCAAAACCTCACCCTAATCCTAACCTTAAAACTCAAACTAACCCTGACCCTAACCCAAGCCCCAAACCTAACCCCAACACTAACACTAATCCTAACCCCAACCCCAAAACAAACCATTAACACAACCCTAAATTTTATACCAGCCCTACACCGAACCACAACCTAAACCTAACTGTATCCCCAACTCTAGCCCTAACCCTATCCATATCCCTAACCCTAACCCTAACACTGAGCATCGCCTTAACATAATTTGTTTCAGAAACTGAGTAATGTACTTGGTACACACACGTCCATACATATTTTTGGTGTGAAACAGAATTATCCTACAAATCTCACCTAATTCTAGCTGAAAAGAGTCTGTTAATGGGTTTTGAGAACTGAGTGACACACTGGCTCAATATATTTGGTGTATGTCTTGTGTGAACACTAGCATTTTCAGAGAAAACTCAACAATTGCCATGCAAATCCCTTACCTATTACTGTTTTGAAGGTTAAGAGACTTAATGGATCCATTCACTTCCATGCACTTTCTGGACTGAAAGTACTTTCTTCAGGGAACATTATCCTAACCTAAACCTAATGTAAACCTAACACTAACACTACCTCTAAACCTACAACAACCCCAAAACAAACAACAATCCCATACCAATCCGAAGCTTCACATCAATCTTAATCCCACCCTAAGCATAATCCAAATCCTAACCCTAGCCTAAGCCAATCTCTAACCCACAACCAAATCCTAATGCTGTTCATATATTAACCCTAAACCTAACCCTGAGCCTAACACTAACATTAACATAATCTGTTTCAAAAATCGAGTAATAATAATACCCCCACACAATCCCATGAATTTTTAATGGAAAACAGCACTGCAAAGTCATGTTTCCTAGTAAAATATGAGAAGAGTTTGTAACTGTGTTTTGAGAGCTCATTGACTTACCACCTCCATTCCCTTTCAAGCAATTTTGTCAGTGAAAACAGCATTTCTGCAGAGCACTCAACTACAGCTATGCGAACCATTAACCTAGACCTGTTTTGAAGACCTACAATTGTCCTGGTTCCATTAACTGGTGTAAGATTTTTTACTAAAACTTCAATATTTCAGAGAATGCTTACTTAACTTAACTTATACTTAACACTAATGCAATGACAAACACAAGCACAAACCAAAACCCAAAAGAACCAATACCAGCACAAATCCCGACCTCCAAACCCAGTTCCAAAATCAACCCAAGCCTAACTTCAACACAAACCCTCACCCTCACCCTAACCCTAAGCCAAACTCTAACTCTATCACTAACCCGAACCCTAGACTCAACCGTAACCCCAACCCTAACTCTAACCCTTACCTCAACACCATCATCAACCCCTAACCCAACCCTAAACTTAACCCCAACCCTGAACTCAACCCCAACCCTAAACCTAACCCCAACAACCTTAAACGTAACCCTAACCCTAACCCTTACCCTAACACTAACACTGAGCCTAGCCTTAACATAATTTGTTTCAGAAACTGAGTAATGTGCTTGGTCCACACACGTCCATACATATTTCTAGCATAAAATAGCATTGTCAAACAAATCTCACCTAATTCTAGTTGAAAAAAAGTCTGTGAATGTGTTTTGAGGACTGAGTGACATACTGGCTCCATTCATTTTGATGTACGTCTTGCATGAAAACTAGCTTTTTCACAGAAACCTCAACAATTGCTATGCAAATCCCATTCCTGATACTGTTTTGAAGGCTAAGAGACTAAATGGAACATTCACGTCCATGCACTTTTTGGACTGAAAATACTTTCTTCAGAGAACCTATCCTTAACCTAAACCTAACACTGACACTTCCCCTAAATCTACAACCACCTCAAAACAAACAACAAACCCAAAACAAACTTTCACATAAAACTTAATCCCACCCTAAGAATAATTCAAATCCTAACCCTAGCCTAAGCCTAACCCTAGCACACAACCTAACACTAATGTTATCACTACATTAAGCCAAAAACCTAACCCTGAGCCTAACACTAACATTAACATAATCTGTTTCAAAAACCGAGTAATAATAATATGTCCACACATTTCAATGCATTTTTAATAAAAAACAGCATTGCAAAGTAATGGTACCTAGTAAAATATGAGAACAGTTTGTAAATGTGCATTAAGAGCTCATTGACTTACCAGCTCCATTCCCTTTCAAGCATTTTTGCTGATGAAAAACAGCATTTCTGCAGGGCACTCAACTACAGTTATGTGAACCATTACCTAAACCTGTTATGAACACCTAGAATTACCCTGGTTCCATTAACAGGATTGACATATTTTACTAAACTTGGAATATTTCAGAGAACCCTTATCTTATTTAATTTAGACATAACACTAACACAACCAAGAAAACAAACACAGACTGAAACCCCAAAGGTAAAAATCCAGCACAAATCCGAACCTCCAAACTCAGTCCCAAATCAACCCCAAAACTAACTTCAACCCAAACCATCACCTGACCATAACCCTATCCCTAAACCTAACCCTAACCCTAATCCTAACCCTAACACTAAATCTAAACCCAACCCTAAACCTAACCCTAACCCAAGACCCAACCCTAATGCCAACCCTAACAGTAACCTTAATCCCAACATCAACACCAACTCTAAACACAATCTTAACCTTAACCCCAAACCTACACCCAGCCCCAACTCTAAACCTAACCCACATCCCAACCCCAACCCTTCCCAAACCCTAACACTAACCCTAACACTGAACATAGCCTTAACATAATTTATTTCAGAAACTGAATATTGTACACACCTGATTATATATATTTTTAGTGTAAAACATCATTGTCAAATCTCACTAATTCTGGTTAAAAAAAAGGGCTGTGAATGTGTTTTGAGAACTGAGTGACATACTGGCTCATTCATTTTGATGTATGTCTTGCGGGAAAACTAGCATTTTCACAGAAAACTCAACAATTGCCATGCAAATCCCTTACCTAACACTGTTTTGAAGGCACAGAGAATTAATGGATCCATTCACATCAATACATTTTTTGGACTGAAAATACTTTCTTCAAGGAACACTATTCTTAACGTAAACCTACCCTAAACCTTACACTAACACTACTCCTAAACCTACAACAACCTCAAAATCAACAACAAACCCAAACCAACCCAAAGCTTCACACCAACCTTAATCCCACCCTAAGTATCATCCAAATCTTAACCCTAACCTAAGGCAAACCCTAACCCACAACCTAACACTAATGCTATCACTATGTTAACCCTAAACCTAACCCAGAGCCTAACACTAACATTAACAAAATCTGTTGCAAAAACTGAGTAGTAACAATACCTCCACACATTACCATGTATTTTTAATGGAAAACAGCATTGCAAAGTAATGTTTCATAGTAAAATATGAGAATAGATTGTAAATGTGTTTTGAGAGCTCACTGACTTACCAGCTCCATTCCCATTCAAGCAATTTTGTCAATTAAAAACAGCATTTCTGCAGAACACTCATCTACAGCTAAGCAAACCATTACCTGAAACTGTTTTGAAATGCTAGAACTGCCCTGGTTCCATTAAGAGGAGTAAGATTAATTACCACAACTGCAATATTTCGGAGAACCCTTACCTTAAACTTAACTTAAACATAACACTAATGCAATCACAAACACAAACACAATCCAAAACCCCAAAGACCCAATACCAGCACAAATCCCAACCTAAAAACCCAGTCCCAAAATCAAACCCAAGCCTAGTTTCAACACAAACCCTCATCATAACTCCAATCCTAAACCTAACCCTAATCCTAATCCTAACCCTAGCCACAACCCTAACCCAACCCTAGCCCTAACCCTCATCCCAACACCATAATTAACCCTAAACCAACCCTAACATTAACCCCAACCCTATCTCCAAACTCAACCCTAAATCTAACACCCAACCCTAAACCTAACACTAACCTCAACCCTAAACCGAATCCTAACCCTAACACTGAACATAGCCTTAACATAATTTGTTTCAGAAACTGAATAATGTACTTGATCCACACACGTCCATATATATTTTTAGTGTAAAACAGAATTGTCAAACAAATCTCACCTAATTCTAGTTGAAAAAAGTCTGTGAATGTGCTTAGATAACTGAGTGACATAATGGCTCCATTCATTTTGATGAATGCCTTGCAGGAAAACCAGCATTTTCACAGAAACCTCAACAATTGCTATGCAAATCCCTTACTGAATACTGTTTTGAAGGTGAAGAGACTTACTGGATCCATTCAGTTCCATGCATTTTTGGACTGAAGGTACTTTCTTCAGAGAACACTATCCTTAACCTAAACCTAACGTAAACTGAACCCTAACACTACCCCTCAACCTACAACAACCTCGAAACCAACAACAAACCCAAACAAACCTAAAGCTTCAAACCAACCTTAATTCCACCCTAAGCATAATCCAAATCCTAACCCAAGCCTAAACTTAATCCTAACCGGCAACCTAACACTAATGCTATCACTACATTAGCCCTAAACCTAACCCTGAGCCTAACACTACCATTAACATAATCTGTTTCAAAAACCGAGCAATAATAATATCTCCACATATTTCCATGCATTTTTAATGGAAAGCAGCATTCCAAAGTAATGTTTCCTAGTAAAATACGAGAACAATTTGTAATGTGTTTTGAGAGCTCATTGAATTACCAGCTCCATTCCCTTACAAGCAATTTTGTCAGTGGAAAACAGCATTTCTGCACAGCACTCAACTACAGCTATGCGAACCATTACATCAACCTGTTTTGAAAACCTAGAATTGTCCTGGTTCCATTAACTGGTGTAAGATTTTTACTAAAACTGCAATATTTCAGAAACCTTTACCTTAAACTTAACTTAAACATAACTCTAACGAAACCACAAACACAAACACAAACCAAAATCCCAAAGAACCAATACCAGCACATATCCAAACTCCAAATGCAGTCCCAAAATCACCCCCAAGCCTAACTTCAACTGAAACCCTCACCCTAATCTTAACCATAAACCCAAACCTAAACCTAAACCTAACCCTAGCACCAACCCTAACCCTAACCCAAAACCTAAACCTAACCCTAACCCTAACCCTACACCCAACCCTAACTCTATACCTATCCCCAACCACATCTCCAACTCTAAACCCAACCCTAACCTTACCCTAACACAACATCCAACCCCAACATCAAATCTAACCCTTGCCCCAACCCTAACCCTACCCCTACCCCTAACCCGAACCTGAACCCTAACCCTAACACTGAGCCTATCCTTAACATAATTTGTATCAGAAACTGAGTAATGTACATGGTCCACACATGCTCATAAATATTTTTAGCTTAAAACAGCATTGTCAAACAAATCTCACCTAATTCTAGTTGAAGAAATTCTGCAAACGCATTTTGAGAACAAAGTGGCATACTGGCTCCATTCATTTTGATGTATGTCTTGCGTGAAAACTAGCATTTTTTTCACAGAGAACTCAACAATTGCTATGCAAGTCCCTTACTTAGTACTATTTTGAAGGCCAAGAGATTTAATGGATCCATTCACTTCCACGCACTTTTTGACTGAAAGTACATTCTTCAGAGAACACTATCCTCAAACTAAACCCTACCTAAACATAACACAAACACTATCCCTAAACCTACAACCTCCAAAACAACACAAACACAAACCAATGTGAAGATTCACACCAACCTTAACCCTACTGTAAGCACCATCCAAATCCTAACCCTAGCCTAAACCTAACCCTAACCCACAACCTAACTCTAAAACTATCACTACATTAACCCTAAACCTAAACCTGAGCCTAACACTAACAGTAACATAATCTGTGTCAAAAACTGAGTAATAAAAATATCTCGACACATTTCCATGCATTTTTAATGAAAATAGTATTGCAAGGTAATGTTTCCAAGTAAAATATGAGAACAGCTTGTAAATGTGTTTTGAGAGCTCATTGACTCACCAGCTCCATTCCCTTTCAAGCAATTTTGTCAGTGAAAAACAGCATTTCTTCAGGGAACTCAATTACAGCTATGAGAACCATAACCTAATCCTGTTTTGAAAACCTAGAATTGTCCTGGTTCCATGAACTGGCATAAGATATTTTACTAAAGCTGCAGTATTTCAGAGAGCACTTACCTTAACCTACACTTAAACATAACACTAATGCAACCACAAACAAAAACACAAACTGAAACCCCAATGAACTAATTCCAGCAGAAGTCGCAACCTCCAAGCCCAGTCCCAAAATCAATCCTAAAACTAACTTCAACCCAAACCCTCACTCTAACCCAAACCCTAAACCTAACCCTAACCTTATCTGTAACCCTAGCCCCAACCCTAACCTCACCCAAGCTCTAAACCTAACTCCAAAACTATCACCAACCCAAAACCCAACCTTTACATTCACCTAAGCCCTACACCCAAACCCAACTCTAAAACAAACCCTACTCCCAACCCTAACCCTAACCCTAAGCCTAACCCAATCCCTAACACTGAGCCTAGCCTTAACATAATTTGTTAAAGACATTGAGTAATGTACTTGGTCCACCATATCTGTACATATTTTTAGAGTAAACAGCATTGTCAAACAAATGTAAATTAATTCTAGTGGAACAAAGTTTTTGAATGTGTTTTGAGAACTGAGTGACATACTGGCTCCATTCATTTTCATGTATGTCTTGGGTGAAAACGAGCATTTTCAGAGAAAACTCAACAATGCTATGCAAATCCCTTACCTGATACCGTTTTGAAGCCTAAGAGACTTAATGGATCCATTCACTTCCATGCACTTTTTGACCGGAAGTATTTCTTCAGAGAACATTATCCTTACACTAAACCTAACCTAAATCTGACCCTAAATCTACAACAACCTCAAAACCATTAACAAACCCAAACCACGAAGTTTCACACCAACCTTAATCCCACCCTAAGCATTATCCAAATCCTAACTATAACCCAAACCTAACCCTAACCCACAACCTAACACTTATGCTATCACTACATTAACCGTAAATCTAATCCTGAGCCTAAACAAACATTAACATAATCTGTTTCAAAAACTGAGTAATAAAAATATCTCCACATATTTCCATGCATTTTTAATGGAAAACAGCATTGCAAAGTAATGTTTTCTAGTAAAATATGAGAAAAGTTTGTAAACTTGTTTTGAGAACTCATTGACTTACCAGCTCCCTTCCCTTCCAAGCAATTTTGTCAGGTCAAAATGGCACTTCTGCAGAGCACTCAACTACAGCTATGGGAACCATTACCTAAACCTATTTTGAAAACATAGAATTGTCCTGGTTCCATTAACTGTCATACGATTTTTTACTAAAACTGCAATATTTCAGAGAACACTTACCTTAAACTAACTTAAACATAACACTAACACAACCACAAACACAAACACAAAATGAAACCCCAAAGAACGAATACCAGCACAAATCCCAACCTCCAAACCCAGGCCCAAAATCAACCCCAAATCTAACATCAACCCAAAGCCTAATCCTAACCCTAAACCTAACCCTAGCCCCAACCCTAACCACAGCCCTAACCCTGATCCTTACTCCAACCCCATCCCCAAACCCAAACCCAATCCTAAACTTACACCCAACCCTACACCCAACACAAACCTAAAGCTAACCCTAAACCCAACCCTAACCCTAACCCTAACTGAGCCTAGCCTTACATAATTTGTTTCAGAAACTGAGTAATATACTTGGTCCACAACATCCATACATATTTTTCACGTGAAACAGCATTGTCAAACAAATCTCACCTAATTCTAGTTGAGAAAAGTTTGCAAATGCATTTTGAGAACTGAGTGCCATACTGGTTCCATTCATTTTGATGTGTGTCTTGCAGGAAAACTAGCATTTTCACAGAAAACTCAACAATTGCTATGCAAATCCTTTTCCTAATACTGTTTTGAAGGCTTAGAAACTTAATGGATCCATTCAATTCCATGCACTTTTTGGACTGAAAGCACTTTCTTCAGAGAACACTATCCTTAACCTAAACCTAACCGAAACCTAACACTAACGCTACCCTTAAACTTACAACCTCAAAGCCAACAACAAACTCCCACAAACTGAAGCTTCACACCAACCCTCATCCCACCCTAAGCATCATCCAAATCCTAACCCTAGCCTAAGCCTAACCCTATCCCACAAATTTACATTAGTGCTATCACTACATTAACCTTTAACCCAAACCTCAGCCTAACACTAACATAATCTGTTTCAAAAACCGAGCAATAATAATATCTCCACATATTTCCATGCATTTTTAATGGAAAACAGCATTGCAAAGTAACATTTCCTAGTAAAATATGAGAAAAGTTTGTAAACTTGATTTGAGGACTCATTGACTTACCAGCTCCCTTCCCTTCCAAGCAATTTTATCGGGTCAAAACAGCACTTCTGCAGAGCACTCAACTACAGCTATGGGAACCATTACCTAAACCTATTTTGAAAACATAGACTTGTCCTGGTTCCATTAACTGGTGTGTGATTTTTTACTAATATTGCAATATTTCAGAGAACGCTTACATTAAATTTAACCTAAACATAACACGAATGCAACCACAAACACAAACACAAACCATAACCCCAAAGAACTAATACCAGCACAAATCCCAACCTCCAAACCCAGTCCCAAAATCAACCCCAAGCCTCACTTCAACCCAAACCCTCACCCTATTCCTAACCCTAAACTAACCCTAACCCTAACCCAAACCATAGCCCCAAAACCAACCCTAAACCCAACTCTAACCTTAGCCCCATCCCTACACCCAACCCCAACAGATGTTTTTTTTTCTTCCTTATGGGCTCTTGCTGGTCTCCTACATGCATGATCTTCTAGGATCCTGTGGATTACTGGAGCCCTATGTGACCTCCACTGCTCTTGCATGCAGCCTCAGCTTGGCATGTGCTTGTCCCTCCAACACATCCCCAGGCTGGAGTCCTTGCCCCCACCCCAACTTCCTGTCTCTGAGATTGTCATTTTATTGATTATGCTGCTAGGAAGGTGTGAACACACTCCTCCATATTTAATGAGCCCTCTTCCACTGTGGGAGAGGTGTTACTAGTCATTATGGCCTGCTGTACCCTGAGAGAACCTCCATATTGACCGAGCTTGGGCTGCAAGGGGAATGGGACCCATTCCAAATCAGATATCAAAAACTTCTACTGTTTTGAGAAGCATAAATGCTAAGAAGACTCTTGTAATCTTCTCAATTCTTCAGAGTAGTGAACTAGTTATCTTGTTCAATTTTGTCCAGGTCCTGGTCATATTTTTGAGAAGATTTCCCGATCTTCACACTTGATGGTAGTCTCATGTTCTGAACTGTAGGCCTCTTAATGAAGAATGAGTAAGCTCATTAGGTTAAAGCGAATGCGTTAGCTCGGGAAATAATTGGTGAAAGAATGAATAGTTGCACTATGTCAAAAGTTGGGTGGTTGGAGAAAAGTTACTCATAGCCCATTCAGGGCTATAAGCAACTTTTGGCTGCTTATGTCATCCAGCTGAAAGTAGATTCCTAAATCAGCAGAAGGTATAATTTGGATGAGAATGAATATCACTGGATGTTTTCCCACAAAGAGAAGAATCAGAAATGACTTATGTGTCCCACTGATTAACATGACAAATATAAATATGTTCTTGCATGAACTACTTCAAATGTATAATTCTTGTATGAAGAGTGTTTAAGTTCAAGGTATAGGGGGTGTCATGGTCAGGTTCATGTGTCAACTTGGCCAAGTCATGGTACCTATTTGGTTGGACAAGTGCTGGCCTGTCCATTGCAGTGAGGACATTTCATAGATTTAGATCATGATCACATCAGCTGCATCCACAGCTGATTCCATTTGTAATCAGCCAAAGAGGAGTGTCCTCTGCAATGAGTTAAGCTTAATCTAATCACAGAAAACCTTATAAGGAGGATTCAGAGACAGGCTCTATTCCTGCTTTGGCTGGCAAGCCTCTCCTGCAGAGTTCATCCAGACCCTCCATCAGAGTAATCGGCTTCACAGCCTGCCCTGCAGATTTTGGACTCCGCATTCCTACGGTCACATGAGATACTTTTATAAATTTTATATTTGTGAGTGTTCCCTGTTGACTCCATTTCTCTAGGGAACCCTAACTAATACATCTTGGTACCAGGTGTGGTTCTTAGGAAACAGATTCTTAAAAAAACGGGTTTTTATGAATGGTTTTCTACTCTGACTAGACTCAAAGGCACTAAGGACTCTGATTCCCATTATCAGAATGACATTCCCAATCCATGGAGTGAGTTGGCAAAAGAGATAGTCAAAATATCACCATTTGATTCTCCTAATGCTTTACTTGTATGAAGCCAGGCTCTGGGGGATGATGTTTTTGACATCTTTACAGAGTTTTGTGGAAATAAGAGTATAGAGATGTTGGCTGGTTGTTGTTAGTTGCATTGGCTACATTAAGGAGTGGAAGGGATGGGCTTAAGGCTTCAAATGAGAAGCTTAAGAGCCATCTGAAAGATGTAGATGTTTCTTTGAGTATCCTAAAAGGAAACTTTCTTTCCTGTAGCTGTAGACTTTAGATCTTCGAAAATCAGACGCAGAATCTTATTGTTAGAGTAGCAACTTTACAATGTAAACTGAAATCTCAATGTTGCATGGTGTCTGCCATTAAAGTAAGGGCATTGATTGAAAGGAGTGGGACCCTGAAAAGTGGGATGGTGACATATGGATTGATAATGATGTCGGGGGTGAGGTTGAAACCCTAGGTCATGCTGAGTCTTCTCTAGATAACCCTGTGTTCTAGTTTGCTAGCTGCCAGAATGCAATATACCAGAAACGGAATGGCTTTTAAAAGGGGGAATTTAATGAGTTGCTAGTTTACAGCTCCAAGGCTGAGAAAATGTCCCAATTAAAACAAGTCCATAGACATGTCCAATTTAAGGCATCTGGGGAACGATACCTTGGTTCAAGAAGGCCAACAACGTTCAGCATTTCTCTCTCAGCTGGAAGGGCACATGGCAAACACAGCAGCATCGGCTGGCTTTCATGTGGCTCTACCAAAAGGGACTCTCTCCAAAATGTTTCCTTTTTTAAAAGATTTCAGCAAGGAACTCCACCTTCAATGGGTGGAGACACACCTCCATGGAAATCATCTAATCAAAAGTTACTACCCACA